>WNWK01028813.1:0-24999 GCA_009830355.1 Cherax destructor | reverse complement strand
AATGAGGTTTGGTGCGGGGGGGAGACGGGGAAAGGGGGGAAGGCTTTTATCCAGTTTTGAGGGGGGATAGGAAAGGGGGGTTGGGGGATTCGGTTGCCGGCGAGGCGGGGTGATGTTTGGTTTTTTACATGGGGCGGCATCAGGGAGAATTTTTCCGAGGGATTGGGAAAGGGGGGAAATCCCCGAAGTTTGTTTCCCCGGGTCCTCTATGCGGTATATTTTTGTGAAACTTTGGAGGGGTTCGAGGTGGATGGGGGGTTTTTGGGGTTTGGGTGGGGTACCCTTTTGTTACGGGTTTTTTCGGATAGGGGGGGGGGTAGACATGGGGAAAAAAAAGGATTACTGTCATGGGGTTTTCGTGTGCATGTCGTGGAAATTAAGGACATATTTGGGGAAAGGATGGGGGGGGCCCCCGAAAAATCCCCATGTGCAGGAATCTTTAATATATCGGAGGGGGGGTTTGAGTTTTCGGGGGGTACAGGAAATTGGGTGGGGGTTTTTGGGGGAAACAGAAAGGTTTTAAAGGTTTTGGAGGGCGGGGGCTTGGGGAGGTGTGGTGGGGGGAGAGGCAAAGTAGATAGGTAGATAGGGGGAACCCTTTGGGGGGAGGGGGGAGACATCACAGTTGGGGCCCGGTGCTGTCTAGTTAAAAGTTTTTGGAAGTGGATGTGTGTGGTGGAGTGAATGTGAGGTTGGGGGTTTTGAAGGGGGGGGGGGAGGGGGGTTTTGGGGGTTTGGCCGGATCCTCTGAGGGGGCAGGGTTTTGGTATGGTTGAGTGACAGTGGTATGGATGTCTTGACTATACTTTTTAATGAAACAAGGGTAGTAGTCTGGGATTGGGGTCAAAAACCCCTGGGGGATATTTTTTGTGCTCACGGTAAATTTTTTTGCAGTCTTCACTGCATAGTATTAGGACTAGTCACTGTTTTGTTATTTGTTTTTGTTTTTTTTTTTTTAATGTAATGTATTTTTTAAGGGGGAAGGGAGGGGTTTTCCTAATTGTAGATAAATGGTTAGTATAGTTTTCTGATATATGTATTTAAAAGGAAATTGCTGTTGTGCAATTTGTACCATGTAATTATTGCACGTTTATGAACTAAAAAATTTTAATTTATTTTCCACTGAAAATTTTTTTTGCAGTAAATGATATTCACCATATCCTTAGGACAAGGGCAATGTTATGGTGGACTGTATTTATTTTTTGGGGTTTATTTTGTGGCCCCCTGTATTTATTTATAAGGGAGGCAAGATTTCCCTGGTGGTAGAGGTAAGGGTTTTAGGGTATAGTTTTCTTATTTTTTAGTTTAATAAAAGAATTGCTGTTGTATAATTTGAACATGTATTTGCATTTTTTGACATAAATGTTATTTATTAAACTAATAAAATGAAAAAAAAAATTACCCCAATCTTTTTTACTAGCACCATATTATCCTACCACTATTTCACTAAGCACCATTACTATCATTACTAAGACCACCACCACCTTTTACGAAAAACTTTAATCACTACTCTCACTACAAAACCTCCCACTACTTCCCCTTGGGGAAAAAAAATCTTTGGATTTTACAGGAATTTTTACTTGCCAAACCCCTGGCACACCTTTACATTGATCAAAGGTGACACCCAATCACCCCTTTTTGCCACAGTATATAACTCCTTCCATATGTTATTCGTTCAAGATTGATGGACTGACACGCCCAAAGTCAGGCTGATTAAACCCTCCTTTTTAAATTCTCCTTTTTTTCGTAAGACTTTTGGGCGTTTCAAAAAGATACCCGTTAAAAATGTGACAATTTTTCAACTTGTTTCTCTGAAATTCCACATAAAATACACAAAAATTAAACCCTCTTCCCACCCCAAAACCAAAACACACACACACACACACACACACACACACACAAAACAACAACAAAAAGGCCTATGCTAATGACATTACCTAGGACAAAATGGTAACTAAAACAAAACAAAACCCAAAAGTGACAGGATGCCAGGGGGGAAACAGAAACAAGGGGAGGACTGAAATCGATGATCAAAGGGGGTTGGAAAAACCCCCCGCCCCCCAAAATATAGGAAATGGAATATTAGAAGATATAGTGGGGGCAGGAAACCTCATGTTTTTAAATAAGGTTTAAAACTCATGGAGCAGGAAAGCAGAGACCAGTAGCGGAATCGAAGAGGGGGGCCAGGCCGGGCTTACCCCCGCAACCACAATTAGGGGAGACAATTAGCTGAGAAAAAAAACCAAAAACACACACACACACACCGTGCAAGCCTGGTCCCGCAATTGGCTCCTGGAGTTCCCCCCCCCCCAAATGCAAAGCGGGAAAATTGGGGGAAGGGGGAAAAAGACCCGCGGGGTACAGTCTAGGGGCCCCAGACTACAAACCTCAATCAAAAAAAAGATCTTGGGGTGATTATAACACCAGGCACATCTCCTGACCCCATACCCAAATAACTGCTGCACATATGGGCGCCTATAACCTAAGAACAGCATTCCGACATCTTAATAAGGAATCGTTCAGGACCCTGTACACTGTAGTTAGGCCCATACTGGAGTATGCAGCCCGGTTTGGAACCCACACCTAGCTAACCACGTAAAGAAGCTAGAGAAAGAAAGGTTTGCAAAACTAGTCCGGAGCTAAGGGGTATGTCCTACGAGGAGAGGTTAGGGAAATCGACCTGACGACACTGGAGGACAGGGAGAGATAGGGGACATGATAACGACATTAAGATACTGAGAGGAATTGACAAGGTGGAAGAGACAGAATGTTCCAGAGATGGGACACAGCAACAAGGGACACAGTTGGAAGTTGAAGACTCAAATGAATCACAGGATGTTAGGAAGTATTTCTTCAGTCATAGAGTGGTCGGAAATGGAATAGCTTGGGAAACGTGAGTGGAGGCTGGTTCCATACATAGCTTAAGGAGGATGGATAAAGCCTCATGGAGCAGGGAGTGACCAGAAGCGGCAGTGAAGAGGCGGGCCAGGAGCATGACTCGACCCTGCAACCACAACTAGGTGATACACACAATGTGCCTAGGACAAAATGGTAACTAAATAACACATACACACACAATACACACACACCGGGGCCAGGAGCTGAGTCTCGACTCCCTGCAACCACAATTAGGTGAGTACACACATAACACACACCGCACGCACACACACACACACACACAACACACTCCACACAGCCCCGTGGCCTAGTGGGGCTCTTGCTTAGCACGGAGGGGCCGGTTCATCCCGTGGCAGAAACATTTCGAAGTGTTTCCTACACACATACACACACACATATACAACATTCCTAGTGTCTAATTGACATGTGCCTAGGACAAAATGGTAACTAACAAGGCAGAAGACAGACAGACAGACACACACACACACACACACACACACACACACACACTCAACAGGCCTAGTGTCTAATCGACTCTGCCTAGGACAAAATGGTAACTATCATACACACAAACACACACACACACATCACACACACACGTACACACACACACACATACACACAGACACACACACACACAATGTATCACAGGCGACTTACCTCACCCCTCACTTAACACATCAAAATGAATTGCTGGAAAATAACTGCATTAAATTCAGAGGTCAGAGTCTCTACGTCATACACATTGTTATCCTACATTTACACTCCAACATTCAACATATTTTTTATGAAATAGTGAAGAATTGGAGGAGGAAGAGGAGGAGGAAGAGGAAGAGGAGGAAGAAGAAGAGGAGGAGTAAGAAGAAGAGAAATAGGAAGAGGAAGAGGAGGAGGAAGAAGAAGAGTAGGAGGAGGAGGAAGAGGACGAGTCTCTCTTCTCTCCAGACATCCCGTGCTAAGAGTTTCAGAAAGTCATTAATATTTGTTGCTTGTAAATCCTTTATGGATGACGATAGACTATTAGCAGGTGTGTTGGCAGGTGTGGGAGGTTTGAGGGAGGGGAAGTGTGGCTCGAGATATGTAAGGTGGGGGGAGGGAAACGTGCAGAGAACCGGCTTGAGAAGTGAAGATAGTATGTGTGTGGAGGGGGAGGGGAAGTGCCGGGAGATATGTGGGAGGGAAAGATGAGATTTGGAGTGGGGGGGGGGAGTGGGAGGAGCGCGCGGGTAGCAGCAGCAGCAGTGGGTCAGTCTGGTCACCGCTGCTCACCACACACACACCCGCACACGCTCCGTCACGCCAGCCCCTTGTTAGCCCCTGGACTCTTCTAGTAAACACCTTCTGGTGCTCAACTAGTGAAGGAAAAACACCCCAGTGCTCCACTAGTGAGGGAAAATACACTATTCAGTGCTGCACCAGTGAGATTAAAACCATCCTGTGCTCCACTAAAGAGACAAAAACACCATCCAGTGCTCCACTGAAACAAAAACCATCCAGTGCTCTACTAGTGAGGGAAAAACACCATTCAGTGCTCTACTAGCGAGGAAAAAACACCATTCAGTGCCTCTACTAGTGAGACAAAAACATCAGCCTTTGCTCCACTAGTGAAGGGAAAAACACGTTCAAGCGCTCCACTAGTAAGACGTGAATATGATCCACTAATGACAAAACAATACAATCGAGTGATTAACAAATACTAAACAGGAAAAAAGAAAGAGTTTTAAGCCATAATGTGAGGAAGTTTAGACAGTCAATGTATAAGCCATCAGAGATGGAGTGTCTGGAGACGTGTGCCTGGACCACCTGGCTCTCTCTCTCTCTCTTCCCACCAGCCATGACATCTGTTGCTGCCAGGAGGAGGAGACTCTGCTGCAGCTGCTCTGAGAGCATGGCAGCTGACACCTGTGGTGGTGGGGTGGCAGGTTGTCGCCACGCCGCCCGCGCTCCACCTACGCCGCAGCACTTCCCCATTCCCGCCCGCGGTAACACCACCTACAGTGACGTGACGCCTAAGGCCCATTCCACCAGCGGCCGACAAACATGAATAGAAGAAGATATATCTGAGATAAACGGGATTTATTAACATAAGTGAACAATGACAGATACAAGTCAATCAATAACTCCCACGCCTCACATACGCATAACCAATACAAAATATATTCAGTGAAAAATACTCGAGTGACAAAGTCATTTAGTGAAAATATCGAAATATTGTTGCCGAATTAGTTGAAAACTGACCTACAAAAATAATGACTCATTAACGACTAGTCACATAGCTTCCACTCCTCGTTCACCCATGTTATTGAACTGATGGTGATGGGACGAGTGCTGCTGCTGGTGTCAGTTACACAGCAGTCTCTAGTTCTATTAAAACCCTCGGAAAAACATCAGGGAATCTAATTTGTAATCGCTTGATGTTTTAAATTATTTATTCTAAATGTCGTTTGTTTCGAAGCGGATATTTTTTTTCGTATTTTCTACAACTGACGAATTGGTAAAGAGATATCATTAAGGGCGTAAACACTTTGGCACACATTAGCTTGGTGCAGCATCTGGTGACAGTGACATCAGTATGTGACACAAGACTGTGACACCTTTACGACGTGACACCGACAAGTGCTCGTCAGCAGGCCCAGACGACAGCTTATGTCAGCAGCATCACCGGTGTACTGCACCGCAAACCCTGTGTGGCACAGATGATCAACTTATGACATTGACTACTGCTTGTGACATCGTGCACAAGTTCAGGAACAACACAGCAGCGGCAGCGAACTATGACACCGGGAAGCAGTCAGTGACACTGACGCCTCGTGAAGGTCGGCAGTAGTATTGTGGACTCCACACACCAGACAACAAACAGCAAATACGGCAAGCAGCGTGGCACTTGACAACCTTGACACCACAGTGGAAGCGCTACATTCACAGCTGTCACCGCTGGTGTCTCCTGAGGCAGTGTGGTGTGTTGGGCAGTGTGTGTGTTGGGCAGTGTGTGTGTTGGGCAGTGTGTGGTGTTGGGCAGGTGTAGAGACAAGAGACGGATAAAATTTATGAGGCTGAGCAGAGAGCAACTGACAAATTTACGAGATACTTGGAGACATTTAAAAGGCGCAGAGGGCAATACAAACACACTGCAGAAACAGAGAAACAGTTCATGAATCACAGCGAAGCTATAAGGACACATGAAAGGACTGTGTGGCTACATAAATTATAAAGATACAGAAGTAGACTGTTAGGCCAATAAATAGACTGTAAATTATTATTATTATTATTATAATCAAAAAGGCTAAACCACAGGGGTTATACAGCAATAGACTGTAAAGCCACAGAGATAAACTGTAAGGCATAGAGATAGACTGTATGGCCACAGAGATAAACTGTAAGGCCACAGAAAAGACTGTTAAACCAGACACAATATTTGTTTTAAGTGAGTAAAGGAAAAATTGCACTGGAAAAGCTGTCAGTTCTCAGTGAGGTGGTGTGGTGTTATTGAGTGAGTTGTGTTGTTGAGTGAGTTGTGGTATTGTGGAGTGAGTCGTGTGTTGTGTAGCATCATTGCAGCCCTAAACGCTTAAATATTACGGAAATATATCGCTAACTCAGCGAGGGAACATTTAGATAAAGCTATAAAGCAGTGAGATGCTCGTGATGCTGACCGGTGCTGCTGAGTGACTGAAATAATGGCGGGAAGGTGAATCGAAATATTGAAATATGGTGTTTTGAGGTGCGGTAGCGACTCATGAGGCGCATGTGAGACAGCTGACCAACATGAGCTGCCAACGTCACATACTGGATCAGGGCGACTACCCTCAGATTCCTCAACACCTCTTGATTTTCGATGATGATTATGATTTCGAAAACTACCCTGACCTTCCTCCAGAGATTACCCACGTAAACGAGAGCGTCAACGCCAGCGTCAACGCCAGCGTCAACGCCAGCGTCAACGCAAGCATCAACGCTTCTTTGTTTTTGCCGGGTATTGAGAATATCGAAGAAGAGTCGTCTAGAACGGCCACCAAGGCTCTGGTTGAGGCTGTGGTCAAGTCGCTAGTGCTGGCCACCATCGTAGTGCTGACCATCTGTGGCAACGTGCTGGTGCTGCTGGCGGTGTTCATGTCTCGAACCTCGCCTCCACCCATTACCTGATCGTCAACCTCGCGGTGGCCGACCTCCTCCGGGACCACCGTCTTGCCCTTCAGCGCTACTCTTGAGGTCTCTGGAAAGTGGTACTTCGGGCAGGTGTTCTGCAGCGGTGGGCCACAGCTGACGTCCTCTGTTGCACGGCTTCCATCTGGTCTCTGTGTGTCATCTCTCTGACCGCTACATCGAGTCACTGACCGCTGGCTTACTGACCATCATGACGGAAAAGCGGATGTGTGTTGATCGCGGCTGTGGGCGCTTCCATCGTCATATGCATCGGACCTGCCTTTGGCTGGAAGACTCCAGCCGATCCAGACCCTACCGTGTGCACCGTCAACCAGGAGCTGGGTTACGTTCTGTTCTCGGTGACTGGATCCTTCTACCTGCCCACTCGTGCATCATGGCGGTCTACTGGCGCATCTACCGCGCCGCCATCCAGCAGTCCAAGTTCCTGGAGAGTGGCATCAAGACCACAAAGACCTCCGTCACGCTCAGGGTTCATCGCGGAGGAGACACCAGATTGACCCTGAGGCTCACCGCGGGGTATGGGTGTGGGTCTGGCGGCGGGAGGCAGCTGGTCTAGCCACTGGGTGGTGGTCTGAACGGCCACTGCCTGGTCAATGGCCCCATCCAGCCTCCAGAACCCGAGAAGAAGCCAGGATTGAGAGTGTTTCGAGGTAAAGGTGTAGCGAGATTGATGCCACCCACGCCACACCACCTGAGGCTGGCCATGACGCCACTCAACTGGCAGGACGACCGCCATGCGGAGGCAGGACGCGGTCGCTCAAAGGCGCCCGGAACAGCATCAGGTGACGCCGCCCAGGATCCGGAGTCGCCCTCCACCCGCCCGAACGACGGATGGCCGGACCTCCGGGCAAGATGGCTAAGTTCCGGCGGCAGAAGAAGGCGGCTAAGACGCTGGGCATTGTTGTGGGCGTGTTCCTACTCTGCTGGTTCCCTTCTCTTCATCCTTCCCCGGTGAGTACAACCTTCCTTCGCTGAGTACAACCTTATCCTCGTTGAGTACAACCTTCCCTCGCTGAGTACAACCTTAACTTCAGTGAATGTATCTTATTCCTATCTGCAGGCGAAAATATCTTGAACAATGTTCCACGCCATTTCAGACACCATCAAACAAAATATATATATATATATATATATATATATATATATATATATATATATATATATATATATATATATATATATATATATATATATATATATATATATAACACACACATGGGCAGTTCAAAATTTAAAGGGAAGGTATATTGTGAGGTCACTACAGTCGTGACCTCGCAGTTATTAAGGTCTCAGTTATTAAGGTTGTCTGGCATGATAGCACATACTGTCCCCTGAGATATCCAGAAACTTCATACGTGCAGGTAACTTGATCTTCGAGTTCCGGGCGAAACGTTGCATTAATAAACGTCTATCCTGCATCTGTTATTTTTTTTGTGTGTACACCGACTGTCGACATGTTGACCGCGTCTTCTCGGCCGCTGTTGTTGATAACTTGCTTGTCTTCTCGGCGAGTTGTGTCCAGCGTGACGCTGTGTTTAGTCTGGTGTTGTGTCCAGCCCTGACGTTGTGTCCAGCCGACGTTGTGTTCAGTCTGGTGCCGTGTCCAGCTGACGTTGTGTCCAGCCGACGTTGTGTCCAGCCTGACGTTGTGTCCAGCCTGACGTTGTGTCCAGCCTGACGTTTTGTTTAGTCTGGTGTTTTGTTTAGTCTGGCGTTGTGTCCAGCCTGACGTTTTGTTTAGTCTGGTGTTTTGTTTAGTCTGGCGTTGTGTCCAGCCTGACGTTTTGTTTAGTCTGGTGTTTTGTTTAGTCTGACGTTGTGTCCAGCCTGACATTGTGTGCAGCCTGACGTTGTGTGCAGCCTGACGTTGTGTGCAGCCTGACGTTGTGTGCAGCCTGACGTTGTGTCCAGCCTGACGTTGTTCCAGCCTGACGTTGTGTGCAGCCTGACGTTGTGTCCAGCCTGACGTTGGTCAGCCCGACGTTGTGTGCAGCCTGACGTTGTGTCCAGCCCGACGTTGTGTGCAGCCCTGACGTTGTGTGCAGCCTGACGTTGTGTCCAGCCTGACGTTGTGTGCAGCCCTGACGTCCGTGTCCAGCTGACGTTGTGTCCAGCTCGACGTTGTGTCCAGCCTGACGTTGTGTCCAGCCTGACGTTGTGCAGCCTGACGTTGTGCCCAGCCTGACTGTGCCAGCCGACGTTGTTCCAGCCTGACGTTGTTCCAGCCCGACGTTGTGTGCAGCCTGACGTTGTGTCCAGCCTGACGTTGTGGCAGCCTGACGTTTGTCCAGCCTGACGTTGTGTGCAGCCTGACGTTGTGTCCAATTTCGACGTTGTGTCCAGCCGACGTTGTGTGCAGCCGACGTTGTGTCCATCCTGACGTTGGTGCAGCCTGACGTTGTGTCCAGCCCCGACGTGTGCCAGCCTGACGTTGTGTGCAGCTCTGACGTTGTGTCCAGCCTGACGTTGTGTGAAGCCTGACGTTGTGTCAAGCTCGAGTTGTGTCCAGCCGACGTTGTGTCCAGCCTGACGTTGTTGCAGCCTGACGTTGTGTCCAGCCTGACGTTGTGCAGCCTGACGTTGTGTCCAGCCCGACGTTGTGTCTAGCCTGACGTTGTGTCCAGTCCGACGTTGTGTCCAGCCTGATGTTGTGTCCAGCCTGATGTTGTGTCCAGCCTGACGTTGTGTCCAGCCTGACGTTGTGTCCAGCCCGACGTTGTGTGCAGTCTGACGTTGTGTCCAGCCTGACGTTGTGTGCAGCCTGACGTTGTGTCCAGCCTGACGTTGTGTCCAGCCTGACGGGTGCAGCCTGACGTTGTGTCCAGCCTGACGTTGTGTGCAGCCTGACGTTGTGTCCAGCCGACGTTGTGTCCAGCCTGACGTTGTGTCCAGCCTGACGTTGTGTGCAGCCTGACGTTGTGGCCAGCCTGACGTTGTGTGCAGCCCGACGTTGTGTCCAGCCTGACGTTGTGTCCAGCCTGACGTTGTGTTCAGCCTGACGTTGTGTCCAGCCTGACGTTGTGTCCAGCGTCAGTACGCCGGTGGCTGTAAAGGCGTATATCTGCCTCTTCTCCAGGTCTGAGCGAAACGTCGTCATAAGTTTCTCTCCTAGTTGTGGGTTGTGTAAGGATATTTATAATATATATATGATATACCTGTTACGGATATGTCCGGTGGTCTGTCTGACATAATACACACATGTGTGTGTGTGTGTGTGTACTCACCTAATTGTACTCACCAATTGTGGTTGCAGGGGGCGAGACTCAGCTCCCTGGCCCCGCCCTTCGCTGTCTGCTACTGGGTCTCTGCCTCCCTGCTCCATGAGCTTTATCATACCTTGTCTTAAAACTATGATGGTTCCTGCCTCCACTATATCATTATCTAGTCCATTCCCCCTTCCTGACTACTCTGTGGCTGAAGAAATGTTTCCTGACATCCCTTTGACTCATCTGAGTCTAGCTTCCAGTTGTGTCCCCTTGTTTCTGTGTTCCCTCCTGAAACAACCTGTCACTATCTACCTTGTCAATTCCCCCCAGTATTTTGTATGTCGTTATCATGTCTCCTTGACCCTTCTTTTCCTCCAGTGTTGTTAGTCCTATTTCCCTCAGCCTTTCTTCAAGACAGACCCCGGAGTTGTGGAACTAACCTTGTCGCAAACCTTTGCACTTTCTCTAGTTTCTGACGTGCTTGACCAGGTGGGTTCCAGACTGGTGCTGCATACTCTAGTATGGGCCTGACGTATACGGTATACAGTGTCTTGAACGACCTTGTTAAGGTAACGGAACGCTAATCTTAAGTTTGCCAGTCGCCCATATGCTGCCGGTTATCTTGGTTGATGTTGCTTCCGGAGACGTGCTTGGTGTTATACTACCCCAAGGTCTTTCCTTTGTTGAGGTTTGTAGCCTTTGTCCACCTAGCCTGTACTCTGGTCAGCGGCTCTTTGCCCTTCTCCGATCTTCATGACTTTGCATTTGTGGGGTTAAATTCGAGAAGCCAGTTGCTAGACCAGATGTCAAGCTTGTCCAGGTCACTTTGAAGTCCTGCTTGGTCTCATCCGATGTGATTCTCCTCATTAATTTCACAACATCTGCGAAAAGAGACACTTCGAGTCTATCCCATCCGTCATGTCATTCACATATAGCAAAAAAAGCACTGGTCCTAGGACTGACCCCTGCGGTACCCGCTCGTCACAGGCGCCCACTGGATACCCTCATCACCTGCCCGTTGTTGCCTCCCTGTGAGGTATTCCTGATCCATTCCAGTGCCCTTCCTGTTATCACGCTTGGCCCTTCCATCTTTTTACTTTCCATGTGAGGAATCTGTCAAAGGCCTTCCTGCAGTCCAAGAAATCGCCAACCCCTTCTCCCCTCTTCCCCCACCCCCTGTTATTTATCAAGAACTCCAGGAGGTTTGTTACACAGGATTTGCCTTCCCTGAAACCGTGCTTTTCTGGCTTGATTAACCTGTTCTGCCCGGGTCCTTAACCATTCTTTTTCTGATGATTTTCTCCAAGACTTTGCAAACTATACATGTAAGTGACACCGGTTGTAGTTTAGGCCTCTTTTCTGTCTTTTTTTTTTTTTAAAGATGGGGCCCCGTTATTTTTCCATATCTCAGGTGCGGGTCCAGTTTCGGGATGTGTTGAAAATTTTGGTAAGTGGCACACTCGGGGCCTCAGCTCCTTCCCAGAAGGACCCATGGTGAGATATTGTCCCCCATTGCCTTTGGGTATCGTCTAAACTCTTCACCCCCCTCAGATGTGTATGCCCTCCAGCATAAATCACCCCTTTGTTGGTGTTTCACCCTGCCTTTCCCCTCCCCTTCCTCCACTGTGAATATTTTCCCAAACCTCGAGTTGGCTCCCACCCTCTTGATCAAAATTTTGGAGTTCCCATCTTCCTCCTCAGCCTTTCCCTGATCCTTTACTGTTTCTTCCTTCTGAGTGGATGTACATCAGTTTCGGGTCAAAACTTGACTTTGATGCTATGTCGTTTTCGTACTGTTTCTCCTCCCCGTACCTGTGCATACTCGTTTCCCAGCCTTCGACTAATCTCCTTGTTTGGGGTTCTTTGCCTTCTGAAACCTTTTTCCATTCTCTGGCCCTGGTCTTTGCCTCCCTTCTTTTAAACCAGGGGCTCTTTTCTTGTCTTCCCATTTATTCTTTTCCTTTGGGTATAAACCTTCCTCTGGCCTCCTCCTTTGCCCTTTTACTTTTCCCCATCATTTCATTTACTGACTGTCCTTCCATTTCCTTTTCCCAAGAATTCCCAGGAAATTCCTCATCCTGTTAGTCCCTCTTTTATAGTCTGGTATGTCTCTTTCAGCCCTTTTCCCTCTCCACCCAGCTCTTCTATGTACTCAAACCAGCCCCCATATGGGGCACTGGCTCCAGGGGCTCTCGTGTGTTATGTCCCGATATCTGGGGGTATTCGGGTGAATACAAGGTCCAGCCTTGCTGGTTCGTCCTCTCCTCCCATCTCTGGTCGTGTCCTGACATGTTGGGCATCAGGTTTTCAGTACCACGTCCATCATCTTGGCTCTCCGGTTTTGGACCCCCACGGTTCTTGGTTTTTCCCAGTCGATCTCTTTGTGGTTTAAATCGCCCATGACCAGTAACTTCGCTCTGCCCCATGTGCCTTTTTTTTTGCCCCTTTTTCCCCAAGGTGTCCACCATTGCTCTGTTGTTCTCGTCATTTCCTCTCCTGGCCTCCTGCAGTTTTGGGGGGTGGGTTACATCACTCAAAATTTTCTTGTGCTCCCAGACTGGATGGTACCTACTATAAAGTCCCTTTCTACACACCCCCCATTCCTGCCATTTTCCTCAAATTCCAATGATTCCTTACAGCAGTGCGGCCCTCCTCCCTCCCTTTCCTTTTCCTCAAAGGGCTGATATCCTTGTGGGAAGATTGCATCTAAAAATTGCCTCATTTAGTTTAGTTTCTGTGACTGCTATGATGTCTGAGGTTTTTTTCCTATTCTTTCATTCCACTCTTCCCTCCCATTCATTCCATCTGCTTTGTGACCAAACCTTCAGCCTCGTTTCCAATACTGTGGCCCTAAGGGGGGTCTTGGCTGGATGGGGGGGGGTCTGCAGGGCCCTTGGGGGGTGTTGCATGGGGGGTTGTATGGTTGGGGTGTGGTCCCATTGGGTGGGGTTTGTGGGGTGGGGTAATGGTGATGATGGGTTTAGGGTTGCTGGGGTGGGGACAGGGGACATGATGTTGTGTGCGATGTTAAACTATATGGTTGCCGTTGGGTTGCTGTGGTTTGGGCCCTCCGGGGAAATGCTTCCGGTGGGGTGGTTGTCCTTCTGCTTGGGCCTGGAATGCCCTATTCCTCCATTCTCTCCTCCCTTCGCTTTCTTAACCTCCTTTTGGGCCTTTCTTCCCCTTTTCTGTCCCGATCTAGGTATACACGTGGTACTCCGGCCCCGCCCTCAACCGTGCTTTCTTGTAGGATCCATTAGGCTGATTCTGGCTTGAAAAATTTTTGAGGGTGGTTTTTCCCCTTGTGTTTCCACCCGATTCTCCAAAATTTGTCACCTGGGACGTGTCTCCCCTGTTGCTGGGATAATTTCCTTAATCCTTTCCTTCTCCCTCCTTTTCCTTCTGTCATGGGTGACCCCTTCCTTCCTTAAGGCCGTAGATAAAGATGGGGCTCCTTTCCTCCTCCCACCTTTTGTCTCCTTTGCCTCATTTTAGAGATGCATTAGCACTTCCGGTTTGTCAGGCCCTTTTGTTCCCGGGGTGTCTGGTCTCCATTTGCCCAAGTCCATCACATTTGTTGGGGCCTCTGCGTTTAGTACCTGGGGGTTTTTCCCTCTAAATGTGTTGTTACTGTGCCCTCTGCTTTTTTTCTGTAGTTCTTTCCCGGGGGCGCTTTATTATTTCTCAGGGGGGTTTGGTTCCCCTACTCATCTTGTATGGCCCCCCAAAATTTTGAAGTCCCCGAGCATACAAAGTTCTTTTTCTCCGCATTCCTATGACTTTTTTAATGCCCCCCGTGTGTTTTTGGGGCCCTTTCATACAAGGTTTTTTTTTTTCCCTCCCTTTGATAGGGGTTGGTATCCCCCCTTTTTTTTTGGGCCCCCCACTTGTGTCTGGCAGTGCCTGGGCTTTAAGGGCCCCTTTTTCCTTTCTCTTCCCTTTTGGGTTTTGTCTGATACACGCCCAAGCCCCCCATTCTGAAAAAAGGACTTGCATTTTACTCTGTATGTGTGGTGTTATTATTTATTTTTTTATTTAGTTCGTAAAGGTGTGTGTGTACTCACCTTTGTTGTTCCGGGGGCGTTTCCCGGGCCCCGGGGCCCCCCCCTTCCCCCGGGCCTTTTCTCGGTCACTCTCCCGCTCCATGGCTTTATCATCCTTCCAAAGCTGTGTATGGCCCCCGCCCCTACATCCTTTAAATTTTTCCCCACCTGACTACTCTGGACTGAAAAATATTTCCAAATCCCTGTTTTTCATGGGGATTTTTAAAACTGTGCCCCCTTTTTTCCCCGTGTCCCATCTCAAAACCCCACCGTGTCTCGTCCACCTTGTCGTTCCCCTTTGTATTTTGTATGTCGTTACCTTTCCCTCATTTCCCCCCCGGTTCCTTCCAGTGTCATCAGGTCTTTTTTCCTTTTTCCCCCGGGGTAGGACCCCCTAGCCCGTAACAAGTTTGGGGTTAAAAACCCTGACTTTCTCTATTTCCCCTTACGGGGGCTTGGCGGGGTTTCCCCAAACTGGCGCTGCATCCCCGGTAGGGCCCCCAACGTACACAGTGTACAGGGTCCTAATGTTTTCATTAAGAGGGTTTCTTTTCTTGGTTTATAAATTGAACATATGCAAACTTGAATCTTTACGGGAAACGTTTCCCAAAACCAGGGCCCCTTCACCCCCAATACAAAGAAAAAAGGTGTAAAGAGGAAGATTTGGGGAAACCAGTCAATGGCCGGAGGGGGATGTTTCCCCGGGTCCATCAATCTTGTTAGAAGTGCACCACAAGGTCGTAGAGGACTTATATACTGTAGAAAAGGTGAAATTTAAGCAGGAGGGGCGGGGGGGATAGGGGGTATCCATAACAAGGGGGTTTTTTCCCCAAGGCCTCAAACATTTTCAACACTTGTCCAAAAAAGGGTTGGGGAAGGTTAAAAAAATTTTTTTTAAACCCCTGTTTCTGTGTCAGACAGGATGTAGATGAATGGTTCAGAAAACCCAAAGTTAAAATTTTACACATATGCAACACTTGGAAACCCTACTTCAAAGGGGATGGACAAAAATCGACTCCGGGGGGGGGACATTCCCAAACTCCTCCTTCCTTAAACCCTTTTTATTTGTTTAATGAACCCGGGGCAAACTTTCCTCAAAAGATACCGTTGCATATGTGTCTTTTATAGCTTGTCGGTTCTTGAAATTCATCTACATGTTTTTGGTTTCCACCCCCTATGCTGTAACAGTTATTTGGTTGATGTCCCCCCGGGGTTGGGTGTTATACTCCCCCAAGATTTTTTGAGTGAGGTTTGTGGCTCGGGGCCCCTGCCTGTACTCCCCCTGTGGTGTTTTTCCTTTTCCCAATCATCATGACTTTTTACTTGGTAGGGTTTCTCCCCGGGCCTTGGTGTTGTGGTATCTCCCTTTTGCTACCTATTTTGGTTTTAGGGGGGAGTCTGCCCGGCCCCCCCCCACTGTTCAAGGGCTTTTCTCCCCGCTCCGAGCTTTTAAAAACCCGTCTTTAATTCATGGTTTGCCTTCCCATCACTTTTAGACCCCCCTTTCCAAATCTATCTGAGAAAACTTTAACATCCCAATTAATGGTAAACCCCAAATTTATTGTTTCTGTTCCCATCTCTAGAACATCCTGTGTCTGTCCACTTTTTTAATTTTCCCTTAAATTTTATATTGTTATCATGTTCCCCAACCCTCCTTTTCCCAGTGTCGGCCGATTTCCCAATCTTTCTTTAGGACAATCCCCAGCTCTGGGGTGGCGCAAACCTTTGCACTTTCTCTAACTTACTGTGACCAGGTGTGGGTTCCAAACTGGTGTTGTGTGTCTCACCTTTGTACTCACCCCCTTGGTTTTGGGGTCGAATGCCCCGCCCCCCTTTTCTGTCCGCTACTGGGTCTCTGCTCTCCCCCCCCATGAGCTTTCTTCCCTTTTCTTAAACTATGTATGGGTTCCTGCCTCCCTATATCGTTCCTGACTATTACTTTTCCGACTACTCTATGGCGAAGAAATGCTTCCCCAAAATTCCTTTGCTCATCTAGTCTTCAGCTTCCCCTTTGCCCCCCTTTTTTTGTGTTCCCCTTTTGGGAAAATCCGTCACTTCACCTTGTCGATTCCCCCAGTATTTTATATGTCGTTATCATGTCTTCTCAACCCTTCCCTCCAGTGTTGTTACAACCCCCAACCTTTCTTAAAAACAGCCCCCAGTTGTGGAACTAACCTTGTCGAAACCTTTTTAATTTTTTCTAATTTCTTCGTGTTACCAGGTGGGTTCCAGACTGGTGCTTATCCTTAGGGCCCCCGGCGACGGTGTAAGTGTCTTGAACATTCCTTGAAGGGGAACGGAACGCCAGTCGTCCTACGCCGCAAGTTATCTTGTTGATGGGGTTTTCGGGGACGTGCTTGGCGTTATACTCACCCAAGGTCTTTCCAGATGGGGTTTTGGGCCTTTTTCCCCCCAGCTGTACTCTGTCGGGGGGGCTTTTTTTCTTCCGATCTTCTGACTTTGCATTTGGTAAAAAGAACCAGTTGCTAACCAGATGTCAAGCTTGTCCAGGTCTGTTTAGTCCGCTTGGTCCTCATCCATGTGTGTGTGTGTGTGTGTGTGTGTTGTATCACCAATTGGGGTTGGGACAGACTCAGCCCGGGCCCCCGGGTGTGTGTGTGTGTGTGTGTGTGTGTGTGTGTGTGTGGTCGGTTCTCATAAATGCTGATGTCACTCACTTCGTCAGTGTCGCTTCCCGTTGACGGTGGTGTGGGTTCCGTTGACGGTGGCCCCGGGCCCGTTGGGTGGTGCGAGGTTTCCCCCGTTGAAGGGGGTGCGATGGTTCCGCGGTTCCCCCGGACGGTGGTGAATGGTTCCCGGACGGTGGTGCCATGGTTCCGTTGAGGGGGGGAGGCCGTTGAGGTTTTTGGGATGGTTCCGTTGACGGTGGTAAAAGGTTTTCCGTTGACGGGGTGCCATGGCCCGTGAAGGTGGTGCGAGGTTCCCGTTGAGGGGGGTGCCATTTCCCCCGTTGACGGTGGTGCAAGGTTTCCGTTGACGGTGGTGGAGGTTTCCCCCGTTGAGGTGGTGCATGGTTTCCGTTGACGGTGGTGGATGGTTCCCCGTTGACGGTGGTGCGATGGTTCCGTTAAGGTGGTGGATGGTTCCCGTTGGGGGTTGAGGTTTCCCCCGTTAATGGGGTGAGGCCCGTTAAGGTGGTGGAGGCCCCCCGGATGGTGCCAGGTTTCCGTTGAGGTGGTCCATGGCTTGCGGTGAGGTTTTTCCGTTGACGGTGGTGCCATGGTTCCGTAAGGTGGTCCATGGTTCCGTGACGGTGGTGCAGGTTTCCGTTGAGGTGGTGCCATGGTTCCGTTGACGGTGGTGCGATGGTTTCCGTTGACGGTGGTGTGAGGTTTCCCCCGTTGACGGTGGTGCGAGGTTTTTCCGTTGACGGTGATGTCGGGTTCCCGTTGATGGTGGGGGGTTTCTTTTGGTGTCGGGTTTCCCCAGTTGACGTGGTGTGGGGGTCACCGTTGACGGTGGTGTCAGGTTGCCGTTGACGGTGATGTGGGGTTCCGTTGACGGTATGTCGGGTTTCCCCCGTTGACGTTGATGTCACTTTGTCAAGGGTTTTCAGCCGGTTCGAACCTTTGGCCCGTGAAGTGAGCGTTCGTCCCCTTTATATTTCTGTTTTTTTTTTTTTACTTTTCCCCCCTTTTTTTTTCTTTCTCATTTTCTTTACATTTCTTGTTTTATATTTACATTCCTTATTTTTTTTTTTTCCCTTTTTTTTTTTTCTTCCCATTTTATTTACTTTTTTCTTTTTTTTCTTCATTTATTTTTTTACCAAATTTCCCCATCATTTTTTTCCCCCCTTTGTCTTCTTGTAAGGGTTCAAAGTTTTTTTTTTTTTTTGGTAATTTTTTTGCATCATCTGCAAACATATGCGTATGGCTTGTCTTTTATTCCTCCTGAAACGACCGCAAAGAACCAAAAGCCAAAAAACTTTTAAAAAAACTTTTTGGGGCCCATTAGACGACTAAAGGGAAAGTACTGATACCCGAGGGGACCCTGGTGAGGGGGCCCCCAGGGCCCTAAATATCACTGCCGGTCTTGGATTCCTTCAAGCGAACTGACATCCCTGTAATAAAGTGGTCTTTTTGCCTTCTCATGGAAGGAGAGCAGCCAGATTTTGGGGGCACTGTTGACGTAGTGGGGCACTGTTGACGTAGTGCTCCCCTTTGTGGGTATGTACAGTCAAGGAGAAACGTTCATTGGGGTAACGTGTTTGAAACTTAAAACTTGGGTGTCTTCATTGCCGAAACGTTTCCTTTACAACAGGTCCTTCAGTCAAAATAAGGAGAAATATAGGAATAGGGTCGATAGAATAAGGTTAAAATTTTTTATTGATGAAGAAGTCCATTCTGAAGGCGAAACGTTTCGTCAGTGCTGACATTTCCCCCCTTCATCAACTTGTCGGGGTTTTTGAATCATTTAAGAAAACGTTTCGATCAAAGGAGATGGTCAGAAAATATGGGGGGGGGTCTTCTCTTCCTCTCCCCCCCCCTCCCCCTCCCTCCCCCCCTCTCCTCTCCCCTCTCCTTCCTCTCCCCTCATCTTTTGCAAACGTCGGTACAAATTTAAAAATTGTAATGTCTGCCATTTCTTCCATTTTTTTGACATTTATTTAAAAAAAAAAATTCTCGAGCGGGGACCTTCTTCCCATGCACTATTTATCTTGCATCATAGAATTCGGTTAATCATATCAACTTCTTCTTCTTCTTCTTCTTCTTCTTCTTCTTCTTTTTTCTTCTTCTTCTTCTTCTTCTTATTATTATTATTATTATTATTATTATTATTTTATTATTGTTCTTATTATTATAATAGGGGGGATTAATAAAAAGGGGAAAAGAAAGGTTCCCTGAGCCTTTTAATGACACATAGTGCCAAAAAGTTACTTTGCACACTTCATCTTTTGTCTTCTTATAATGATGAAGCACATTTCTCATCGTTCGTACGGGGGTCCGTTGGTCGTACGTGGAGTGCCCCTTCATCGTGGTAATGATCCATTGATCGTACGTAAAAAGGCATTACCCACACACACACACCGTGTGGTGTGTGTGTGTGTGTGTGTGTGTGTGTGTGTATTTTTGTGGGGGAGTAGAAATGCCTTTCCCCTTTTATACACAGCCCCCGTCCCCCCCTTCCTAGTCGTTACTGGTCATTCTGGGAAATCCTGTTTGTCCATCTTTTTAAATTTCCCAATTTTTATGCCCTATTGTCCCCCCCAAGCCCCCTGTCCTCTAGTTCGTCAGTCGTTTTCCCCTTTAAACCCTTTTTTTGGGGCATTTCCCACTCGGGGAATACCCTTTTTTTTCAAATTTTTTCACTTTCAATTTCTTGACGTTGATCAGTGGGGGGTTCCAAATGGTGCTGCATTCTCCGTTCCCGTGAGGTGTATAGGGGTTTGAACGATTCCTTAGAGGTATCGGAATCTATTCTCGGGTTTTCCCCGGCCCCATATGCTGCAGCAGTTTTTGGGGTTGTTTTTCTTCGGAATGTCTGGGTTTTAACTCACCCCAAGATCCTTTTCCTTGAGTGGGGGTTTGGGTTTTTGGGCCACCTGAACCTGTGGTCTTTTTTCCCCCCTTCTCCTATCTTCATGACTTTGCATTTGGTGGGGTTAAAAGGGCCAGTTGGACCAAGCCCCTCCCCAGGTCCTTTGAGCCCTTTGGGGCCCCTCATCATTTAATTCCCCTCATTAACTTCACATCATCTGCAAAGGGGGACACTTCTGGTCTATCACTTCTCATGTCATTCACAATACCAAAATACACTGGTCCCAGGACTCCCCCTTGGGAAACCCCGCTCCCCCGGCCCCCCTCTGATACCTCGTCAAGTACCATGACTTTTGGCTTTTTGTCAGGTATTCTCTGATCCATTGCAGAGCCCTTCCTTTATATCCCGATTCATTTTTTCATAATCTCTATGAAATCGTCAAAGGGCCCTTTTTTTGCAGCCCAAAAAAAATAACCCCCCCCTTTCCCCCCGTGCGCTTCCGTTCCTTGTCATAAAACGGGGGGTTGGGGACCAATTTCCTTCCATGAATTCTCGGTTGTCTTTATCCCTTCTAGGTGCTCCCCTCTCTCTTCCTGATAATCTTTTCCATGACTTTGCATACTATACACGTCAGTGACACTTCTATAGTTTGTGCATCGTTTCTGTCTACTTTTTTTAAAAAAGGGGGGTCGTTTTGTCTTCCATACCTAGGTAGTTGCCCAGTTTTTTGGGGGGTTTTTTAAAATTAAAATTGTGGAGTCCAAAGCATCTCTGCTCCCCCAGGGGCCCCCGGAGGGGTCGGCCACCCCCTTTTTTATATCAAGGTCCTTAGCAGCTTTTTTTTCCCGTTGTTTGAATTTTTTCGAACACTTGTTGATATATCCTTGTTGGTGTCCCCCCCGCTGACCTCCCAGATTTTCCTTTTTGTCTCCACTTAAATATTCTTTAAATGTCATGTTGAACTCCCTAATTTTGGGGTTTTTTTTTGAACTCCCACCTTCTTTCCTCAGCCTGATTACCTGGTCCTGACTGTTGTCTTCCCCCCGATGGCTATACAACACCGGGGATCTTACTTTTATACATGGTGTTTTTTTACTGTCGCGGGGCCCTCCTTTTTGAAAACTGTTTCTGGCCCCTTTGATCTCTTTATTTTCCTGGTTTTCCTTTTTTTCTGTCTTTTCCCCTTTTTAGTGCACTTTGTTTTTGCCTCCCAAACCTTTTTGGGAAACCGGGCTCTTCTGGTCTTCCCATTATTTCTGTTTTCCCCTTGGGGGAAAAACCTTTCCCCCACCTCCTTGGATTTTGTTGTTACATATTCCATCACTTGTTTCGCTTTCTTACCCTTCTCTTTCCCCTGAACATCCTGCAGGAAGTTCCCACACCTTTTTTGTGTGTGTGTCGTGTGTGTGTGTGGTACGGGGGGTGTGTGTACGTGTTTGTGTGTACGGGGGTACGGGGTGTGTGTCGTTTAAAGTTTATTTTTTTCCCCGGCACATACCTGGCCTTTTGTATATATATGTGTGTGTGTGTGTGTGCAAACACTTAAAAAATTTCGCCCGCCGGGAATTGAACCCCCCTCCGTGCTGAAGCAAGACTAACCCCCCTTTTGTGTGTGGTGTGTGTGTGTGTATACGTGTGTGTGTACGTGTGTGTGTTTTGTGTACGTAGGTGTGAGGGTGTGTGTGTGTGTGTTTTGTAAGGGGGGTTTGTGTACGGGGTGTTTGTGTACGGGGTGTTTTGTGTGTGTGTACGTGTGTGTGTGTACTTTTGTGTACGTGTGTGTGGGGTATTTCTCACCAGGGGTTGCAGGGGGAGTCACAGCTCCGGCCCCCCTTCACTCCCCTTTGGGTCACTCTCCTGCGCCAGGGGCTTTATCATACCTCTGCTTAAAGCTATGTATAGAGCCTGCCCCCCACTCATCGCTTCCTAACGTGTGTGTTTTTTGTTTTTTGTGTTCCCTTTTAAACCCCCTAATTGGTTTATGTTGTGCACGCTTCTATCCTGAAAAAATTTTACAATCTTTTCAAAAATATTTAAAAAAAATGGCTATAGGAAAAAAGTTTTTTACACCCTTTTTTTCTACCGAGAATTTTTTAAAATTTTTTTAAAAAAAAAAAATGGGAATTTGTGTACCTAATTTTTCTTTTTTTAAATTAGGATAATAAACGCTAAATGTAGTGAATTTATTATTATTATTATTTTTTTATTATTATTATTTTTTTTTTTTTTTTTTTTTTTTTTGATAATTAAGAAAGGTTAATTAAAAGATGTAGACCAAAAATCATGTCAGAGCACATTCAAATGGTCTCAAAAGCCCATGGGCATGGGGCCTAAATTTCCCCCCAAATTCCCCCACCACCAAAGTCTTCCCCAGGCCCCAATTTGGGGTAAAAGGGGTTTAGAGAGGCCCCTCTGCGAATTCCGGACATGGGCATCGATACCGGAAAAAAAACAGCAGTTAGAAAAACCAGACTTACCAAAAGCTTCCCAAAGGGGGCCATGGTGTAATAGAGCAAAAAAAATTTAACGGAATAAGTAGAAAAGCGGGTGGATTTTCTTTTAACTTTCATGCAAAAAAAAAACAAAAAAAAAAAGAAAAGGTTAAGTCAGAGGCTGCCACAGTAAAAAAGTTGTTCCCAAGGCAAATCTGCTCAATGTTTTCCTCAGCGTTTTTTATGGTAGACAGGGACAAAAATTTTAAGCCGTGCCATCTTTTAGAGGATAAAGTTTAAGTGACATCTTTAGGCCGAAAACAACAAAAAGACAAAAAGCAGAAAACAACATGATGTTGAATGAGGAAAATTTTTAGTTAATTTATTAAAAAATTAAAAGGAAAACCAGAACGGTGTTTAAAACAATTTTTTACACTCATAGAGTCAATCCCCTTTTTTTTTTTTTTCATCTTTTTCCCCTGGCGGGGGTCCCCCGAAAAAAACTTTTTTCATCATTCACCCATCACGTCTTCCCAAAGGCATGCACACTACAGTTATAAAACTCCCCTTTAAACCCCCTTCAGAGTTCAGGCACTGTACTTCCCACCCCTTTGGGGTTTCCTGAACTCCTTCATAGATGTTATTTCTCACCTCCAACGCAGTCAAGTCTAAAAAATTTTTCCCATTCGCCCTTTTCCTTCCGCATCTTCTGGAAAACCAAGCACCTACATAAAACCTTCTTCTCCCCTCCCTCCCCGTTTCCCCCCGGCCAACCCCCCCCCGCCTTCCCCCCACTACCCCCTCCGTCATTCATTTCATTCCATTTCCCATGTTCAAACCATCAACAACCCCCCTCGCCTCGGGGTAATATTTTTTACCCCCCTCCCCCCTTTTTTAAACTGGATTCTCTGCTTTTAAAAAATTTTTCCAGACATAAACCCCACTGTTTACCTTCTTGTTTAAAAAAATTTATCACCTATCTTACACCCCCTTGGCTTGCATGACTTACTCAAACATTCCCCCCTTTTTTTTGGAAAAATTTTTTTTTTCCACAGACCTTCACCACTCCCTTTTTTTCCCTTTTTTTCTATGATTCACCCCCTCTTTCATAGACCCATCCCTACAGTCCCCCCATAAATATCTGATATCCAACCGTCACCCCAAATTTTTTATCCTCATCACCCCTTCTCTTTTTATTCACTTTTATTTTCCTTCTTTTTTATCCCTAAAAATACCAACCTCTAATTTTTTTAGAATTCCCCCAAACGCACAGTGTCATCGGAGCAACTGTGACAATCCCTTTGTTTTTCTTTTCTTTTAATCCCACCTCTTGAACACCAAAAAAATTTCCCTTTTCTTACAACCAAACCATAAATATTTTGAACAAAACCCGGGAAAAATTTACCATCAAAAAAAAAAAATTTTTATTAAATATATATATATATATATATATATATATATATATATAATTTTCATGTTAAGCGCAAACCATTTGGGTTATTAGGAATCTTTTGGAGTTTGATCCTCCGTTTTTGGGCGGGGGCAGACCGCTCTCTATTTTACTCACCTATCCCCTATTCCTACCCCAAAACCCCCCACTGGAAAATAATCTTCCCCTCCTACATACTCTAACCTAGCCTATATCTTCGTAAAACCTTCCGTTTCAGTAACATACCATAGTCCATATTTTGCAACATCTGCCACATGTCCCCCTATCATACCCTTTTAAAATCCAAAAGCCAAAAAAACCCCTTTTTCCATCAAAACTGTTCACCTTTTGTTTCACTGTAAGCACTTGTTCTACACAAACCCTACCCTTCGAAAACCCTCCTTGTTCATCATCCTGCTCTGTCTTACTTTAATTCTTTCAATATTAATCTCCCTACTTTACCAGGTATCTCAGACTTATTCCTTATATTTTTTCCCTTTTTTTGTCTCCTTTGCAACAAAGGAACTATACGCCCCCTCTGCCAATCCAGGTGCCTTTTCCAAAAATTTTAAATAAAAAAACCACTCCAAAACCGCCCCACCTGCTTTCCCCCTTTGTCTACCCACTGTCTCACCACTTTCCCCCCCCTCACAATATTTTTCTCACTCCTACAAGATGTTATTCCTCCTTGTCCTATACTAAACCACAGCTTCCAAATCTTTTTCAACATTTAAAAATTCCTCAAAATATTCCTCCCCTTTTTCCCGATACCTCTAACCTCCATTTTTAAAACTCTCCCTCCTATTTTAATTATCTCCATTATAATTTAACAAATTTTTCCTAAAACTTTTTTTTTTTTTTAACAAAATTTTTAATATCTCACCCACCCCTCATTTCCCCTTTTTCATTCCTTAAAATTTTAACCTCTCCAAACTCCTCCTCCTTGTATCACCCCTGTAACCCCCGACTTCTGCAGAACACTCTAACATTACATTCTTAAACATGCCCCCACATCTTCAACCCCATTTAACCTCACAGCCCCTTTCCTCCATTAGTTGTTTATATCTTACCCAACTGTCTCATCCTTTGGTTTATAAACCTTCCCTCATTGCTGCTTAATTTTCTTTTTTCCCCCTACCTTTTTTTCTCACTTTAGCTACAACTAAAAAGGATCTGAAACGGCCACTATAAAATTTACATCCCAAACTACCCAAAAATCTTTTATCTACCAATACATAGTCCCCCAAAAAAAAATGCTTGTTCTATATCATATCCTGTATACTTATTTTTTTTTTTTTAAATATTTTTTTCCTATAAGCAACCCCTTT
>WNWK01028812.1:0-25000 GCA_009830355.1 Cherax destructor | reverse complement strand
TAATCAAAGTCTTCTATCAGACACAAACCTAAAGCAGGGGGAAATTTTTTTTTTTTTTAACTTTTTTCTATCATTTGCCTATTAATATTTCAGTTATGAACGATGACAATAACAGTGAGAGCAGAACATGTGTCCCACGAGCCAGTGGAACTGGTGGCTGCTACACATCTCACCAAATTAAAATGAGTACGACAGCAATATTATTTCTTGTTGTGTCGTAGAGAGGAAGAGAGAGGGGACGGATACACGTACACAAAGAGAGTGGCTGCTGTTCGTAATGTTTTACCATCGCTGTTAAGGAGGGAAAGTCCTGTACTGTCAGTGCCCCGTGGCTTGCTGTACCTTGTAATGATATTGTTTTTTGTAGTAAATAATGACTTGTAATATCCTCCCTCATCCCATCTTTTATTTTTATTATGTTGATTGTTTACATTTAGTAAAGGTGACCTGAAGATGACTGAAATGATGTACATTGTAGAACTGTCAACTTATAACATCCTCACTCATCCTTCAGAGTACAAAGTCATTTTCCTGAGTACCCTCAAGTGTACTTTGTAACATCACAATTATAAATTTGTCAAAATATTCATAATTTGTTATTTTGTGACTCATACATGTTGTGTACATGTTCAATATTAGTGAAGGCATCTTGACCCTCAGAAACTGCATCTCTTCTCCTTTTCCTCGATCGTTTTAATTTTTCCTGAGTCATGAAACTGCAATAACACAAAACAAATCAAGGAACAAGTGAGCCCTTGAACCCTGGTAAGTAAGTGATAAAACCACTGGCCAGTGCATTAACAATTGTCCCAGCTGCCTCTAATAAGATTCATACAACTAGGTATACTATTTCTATTCACCTAGGAAGGTCATGGGCCACCACTGTGACCACAAATGCAGTTTTTTTGCAGACTAATCCCACACCAGAGTGGCTGTGTTATATTCCAGCCCCAGGTCAGTTTAAAGTTGTCATCAGTGGGGGCCCATACTAACCTCCCTAAGGTGTACAGAAATACACCTAGATGTATGAATTTCATTAGAGCCAGCAGGTACAGTTCAACACACTTGCCATACAAACACCTCCATTCAAGGCAGGTGAAATCACAAGTCTAGAGAATGTAAAGAGAACCTTTTACTGCACATATAAGTTCTGTCAAACACCATAACTACTGGGAACGCTTGAAGCACTTGACTTGTACTCACTGGGGCACAGGCGAGAGAGATACATCATAATCTATACCTGGGAAAACCTAGAGGGGCTGGATCCCAAACTGCCCCAGAAATCACTCATTACGAAAGCAAAAGACTTGGCAGGCATGCAGCATACCCCCCAAAGAAAAGTATATTAAGAGAAAATACAGTAAGTGTCGAGGGCCCAAGACTGTTCAACAGCCTCCCACCAGCCATAAGGGAAATTACCAATAGACCCCTGGTTGTCTTCGAGAGGGGGCTGGACAGATACCTAAAGTCAGTACCGGATCAGCCAGGCTGTGGTTTGTACATTGGGGACTACGTGCGGCCAGCCGAACAGCCTGGTTGATCAGGCCCTGATCCACTGGGAGGCCTGGTCATGGACCGGGCCGTGGGGGCGTTGATCCCCAGAATACTCCAGATAGACCATGGGTTCAATGCCCATTCAGTCCATGATTTGATTAATTTCTTCCTAAGTAAATAAGTTTATTTAGGTAGAGGTGCACATATAATTATCATAGATAGTACATGTGTAAATAACCCACCAGGATAACACTAAGAGGTCAGACAAAGTGATGTATTTCTGTTACAAAATTATATAAGACAGTAATAAGACATAAGCAACATTGCTGTAATTGTCCAGGTTGAAACATTGCAAGTGGAACATTTTGAGCTGGAGGAAGAGTGTTGGTGAACACAAAGTTGAGGAAATTGATGGTTAAGTCTCACAATCTTTCCGTCTCTAACTGGATCACCATGAGAGAAGTTTGTCTCACACCACATCAACACAACCCCAACTGGTGAGCACATCTTTCAACAGTGTTTGATCTACAAGTGTGAGATCTTATGACAGGGTGAGATCTTAAAATGGTGTGGGGTCTTATGATGGTGTGAGGTCTTATGAATGTGTGAGATCTCACAATGGTGTGAGATCTTACAACTGTATGAGATCTTACAACGGTATGAGATCTTACAATGGTGTGGGATCTTAACGACGGTGAGATCTTATGACGGTGTGAGATCTTATGATGGTGTGAGATCTTACGACGATGTGAGATCTTACGACGGTGTGAGATCTTATGACAGTGTGAGATCTTACGACGGTGTGAGATCTTATAACGGTGTGAGATCTTACAACTGTGTGAGATCTTACAACATTTTGTAAGACCCAGTTACTTGCTTGTCACTGTCCTCCTGGGTGTTAGATGGTCAGTGTCAGCCTGCCACTGTCACCATCCTGGGTGTTGTATGGTCAGTGTCAGTCTGCTACTGTCACTTCCCTCCTGGGTGTTAGATGGTAAATAAATGCTGATTAAGTAAATAAATAACTGCTGTCACTGTATAAGTAAGTAAACAAATAATTACTGTAACTAAATACCAGTATTGAAAAGTAAATAAATGAATACAGTGGACCCCGAAAATCGGACATAATTGCCTCAGAATGCTGTTCTAGTGCCGTTACTCAAACGAATTTGTTCCCATAAGGACAAATGTAAATTAGATTAGTCCGTTTCAGACCCCCAAAAATACACTTACAAAAGCACTTACAAAAATACACTTAACATAATTGTTTGAGTTGGGAGCAGTATGATTTCTGGGGTCCACTGTATAAGTTAGGGACTTGCTGCCTTATACTGGGGCAATTATCTCATACTTCATCTCCAAAGTAACTGCTCTTGCACCATCGTAACGTCAAAATGTCGAAAATTAAGGAGCCGGGCTGTGGTTCGTACGCTGGACTGCGTGCGCCAGCAGACAGCCTGGTGATCAGGCTCTGGTCCAACAAGAGGCCTGGTCACAGACCGGGTCGCGGGGCATTGACCCTGGAATTCTCTCCAGGTAGACTCCAGGTAGCACCTGTATTCACATTCAACTTATGATATTTTCAACTTACGACGGGTTCTTAGGAATGTAACCCCATTGTACGTCAAGGAGCACCTGCTGAAATAGCATTGACTTTTGCAGGACACATTTTGAGCAAGAAGGCACTGTCACTGTCCACGGTCTTGGTAAACTGGGTTACCTTATTGAAGTCTTCAGCAAGAGGTGATGTATTGTTTATTGATGAATAAGACACATGTAAAACACTTTGGTGCCTTTATTGATGAATAAGACACATGTCAACATTTGGGGTGTCTTTATTGATAAATAAAAAATTACCCTTGGGTGCCTTTTTATGAAAAAGACACATGTACAACATTGGGTTCTTTATTAGAAGAAGAACATGACAACAGGGGTTCTTTTTTTGATGAAGAAGACACATGTAAAACACTTGGGTGTCTTTATTGATGAATTTGACACATGTCAACACTAGGGTGTCAGCCTTCTTCCCTACTCCAGTGTAACACCCCCCCTTTTGGTCCATTTTTTACCCCGGACTAAAATCCGGGAACTGTGAGACTGAGGGTAGTGTGTTTAAGGTTCCTGGTGCTCAACTCCATCCCCATCACTGAGAAACTCTGGCTGAGAGACAAAAAAAATTAAAAGTGTGGGATTCGATTCTTTTTTGTTTCATAGGGAAATATTATAAAGGAAAAAGGTTTTATTTCTTTGCATTATTTTCAATGTGTAAATTCAATTTGTTTTCTAAGTACAAAAAGCCATGTCTTGCCGGGCATTTGGAGACAAACTTAAATTTAAAAGACTATACAGTGGACCCCCGGTTCGAATCCCCAAAAGGGGGCTTTGTAAGTATAATTTTTAATTCTTTGGAAATGTATTTTGGGGGCGAAATAGCCCTCGGAAATTTTTCCTTAAGGAATAAATTGGTTTTTGGCATTGAGCAGACTTCAGGATGAAGTTTTGAAACTGGGGGGCCCCCTGTTTTTACTGGGCATATATATCATATTGGTTTGAAGTGAAAATGTTTTTTTTTTTTTATTTAACAAGGGGTAGTGGTTTGCATCTGAATTAAAAAATAATTGATTAACAAGTTACAGTACGTGGTCCTCTTTCCGCAAAATTGTTTTATGGCTTTCAAGTGCCCTGAAAGGTTTTCCCCTAAAATTGAAAATTGGTTAATCCATTTCAGACCCCTAAAAATACATTTACAACAGCACCTACAAAAATACACTTACATAATTGTTGAGTTGGGAGCTGCTCGTAAGTAGAGGTACCACTGTATTATATTTTGACACATTATGATTAACAAGCCCTTAATCTACCTTCTACTCTTTAACATAATCTACCTTCTACTATTTAATGTAATCTACCTTCTACTCTTAACATAATCTACCTTCTACTCAACATAATCTACCTTATTTAACATAATCTACCTTCTACTCTTAACATAATCTACCTTCACTCAACATAATCTACCTTCTAATCTTAACATAATCTACCTTCTTTTTAACATAATCTACCTTCTGCTCTTAACATAATCTACCTTCTTTTAACATAATCTACGTCTACTCTTAAAATAATCTACCTTCCTTATTGTACTTATCATTGTACAGTGGACCCCGGTTTTCGACGGTCCAAATATCATACAATTCAGATTTAGAACACTTTTTTGGGCGAATTTTAGTCCGGATTTCGTACCTCCATCCGGAAATCGACATATCAGACGTGTCCACCTGCCCCTGGGACGTGGCCACTCTCATGCATATGTCTCTCAGTCTTGCTCTGTCACTGGTTGAGTGAGCATTCATCCGAAACATTTTGCAATTTTTTGCTTGTTTATTGATTGTGACTGCAAAATAAGCCACCAAGAGCCCAAAGAAAGTTCCTAGTGGCAGCCCTTTGGTAAAGAAGGTGAGAAACATGATAGAATTCAAGAAAGAAATTGTAGGAAAATACGAAGTGGCATCGTTTAGCTGAGCTTGCCAGGATGTATGGGAAGTCGAAACCAACAATCTGTTCCACAGAGGGCTTTGATACCTGAAGTCCTTATGGAGGGGATTCCCTTCCAAACAATAACTTCAACTGTTTGAGTTGTTGCCAGAGCTTTCTAGGGTTATTCTTGTACTCTTCGATCTTTGAGCAATAGTGTCTTGCCTTTGTGCCTTTATAAGCCTCTGCACTCTGTTCCTCACCCTTTGGAATTCATTTAGTGCTGCAATATCCTGTCTGTCTGCCTTAAATCTTTTATCAACTGGTCTGAATTTTATATTATCTAATATCTCAGTAGTCATCCAGGGTTCAGTTCTTCGTTTAATCCTAACCTCTTTAACTGGTGCAATATTATCAAGGATGGCAGTGACCATTGTTTTGAATTTTCCCAGGCATCATTTACGTCCGTGCAACTTGTTATCACTGACCAGTCACAATTGTGTAGCATATTTACCAGTGTTTCTTTACTGTAGTTTCTAGTTGACCTAACTTTTATTGTCTTGTGTAGGCCTATCCATTCCCTAGTAATTTTCCTGGTACAGTAAATGATGAAATGATCACTAAGACCTGTGGTAATGACCCCTGACTGACTAATGTTCTCAGGGCGGTTACAAAGTATGTGGTCATTTAGGGTGGCTGAGAACTGTGTGATCCGGGTTGGTGTATTAATTAGTTGCATGTAACTATTTAAATCCAGAATTTGCTTATATCTTTTACATAGCCCGTTATTTTGCTGTTGAAAACAGATGTTGAAGTCTCCTAATATTACTGTCTCGTCATTGTTATTAAGTCCCGACAAGACTCTTGAAAAGTCCTCTAAGAACTGGTCATGGGTGGGAGGGCGATAACTAGTTCCTACTAAGATGGGTTTGGTCTTGGGTAGCAACACTTCAAACCATAGAATCTCCAGTTTATTGTCATTTAAATCAGGTCTTGGATTATAGGCTAAGTCGTTCCTTATGTAGGCACATACCCCACCACCTTTTATATTCCTATCTATATTGTAACCTTCTATTTTGACCTCGTCGTCACTCACCGTATCATCCAACCAGGATTCCGAGATGGATATAACTGCCGCTCTAGTTCTGTTAGCTAGTATCCTAATCTCTGCCAATTTTGGAAGTGATCTTGCGTTGACATGAATAAAGTGAAGGCCTGTTTTCCCTAAGACAATCATAATCATCAATAAATGGCAAGGGGTCATTAGCATTAAAAATAGGAAAATGAATGTCATCATGAGCTAAAGGGTAAATGTGCCAAAGTGCATTTGTTACAAACAAAATGAAATCTGGCACCATTACCATAATTGAACACATCCATTATGCACCCACCCATACATCTCTTACATATGGTATGTTTACTGTTCCTCTTTCGTACCTTAGTACAGTGTATACAAATGTCTGGTGGTGTCTGAGATAATAATGGTTCTATTGTCTGTGCATTACATATAGTGTTGTTATCATTACTAGAAACTAGACCGTCATTATCACCATGACTTATCTGTCTGTTTTGCACCTGTACCATAGATTGAGGTCCTGGATTAGTATGAATATCGCCACTTAATAGAGCCACTATAAAAGCTGTGCGCCACTGTTTTGTTTTGGAGATGTGGGGTTGCCAAACCTTGCGGCATAGTGGCACTTACGTTTCTGGTATGATGGCCACTGTTGGGCTTTCACTTTCCAGGAGCTATCACCTCATTCACCTTTTCCAGACCCCATGACTGATTTCCTTCTTTCGAGAAATGCACAATAATGATAAATATCATTATGGCAGCCGGAACCCCTCTGATGCCAGCCATAGTTACTCTTCACTCTTTATCATTTCACAACAAAAATTTGTTTTCTTTTCTTTACTTTTTATTAAAAAGAAACCACTGATCCTATCAGACACCTATCAATGCCTAGTAGCTACTCTAGAAATCACCACTGGTTACTAGTAAATTTTCTGTTATCACATACCCGGATTACCCCTCACTTGTCCCCTTCTTTCGTAAACTTCCATCACTCCTCACTTCATAGTCCGGCTTCCCCTATCACACTTCTAACTCATTTCCATCCTGGCAGTGTAAAAAGAAGTTTTTTAAAGGCGATGTCCGCACACAGCCCCATCAATCCCATATAGCGAGGCTCGTCGTTGTTGCTATTCCTCATAGAGTTGATGTGTCAGCCATTTTTAAAAGCAGTGAGGGGAAAAAAATGGCCACTGCCCCTGACAGATTCCTTGGAGTTTTGTCGTTAGATTTGGCGGTTTCTCCTATGTTTCCCTCCTAATGTACACTGGTCATTAATATGGAAGTCCGCTATTAAAAATATCCTTAGTTGGTTAACTATTCACTTCTTTCCCACATTTAGCACTGAGGGAGAACCGCTGGTATAGCCTGACAGTTTCCTGGAGTTTGTTTTGTAGATTTATCGGTTTCTCCTGTGTTTCCCTCCCATTAACACTGCTGCAGTTGATATGATGGTCAGGTACTGTCAGTATAATTAGAATGTCGCTTCGTAGTTGTACATCTGGCAGTAGCTGGTGATTGAATGTCAGTCAGCCATGTTTAAATGATCACTTCCACCCCTCACCTGGCACTGTGGGAAAAAAATCGACACTACACTACATTACAGACCTCTCAGTTTCCTTGTATTTTGTTGATTAGGTTTTCCTTTATGTTGACTTCACATTAACACTGTGCAGTTGATATGGGAGTCAGTCACTCAGTGTAGTGGTAAACGTTGCTTGTCAGGATTGTACGTCTGGTAGCGGGTCTGGTATTTGAATGCCGGTCTCCTCTTTTGGTCATATTTGGTCCATTTGCTGTAGTCACCGTCAGTTTTCTTGTCACTGTAAGTTCCTTGTATGTTGTTACAACAGTTCCTGCAAATAGACCATTGCTGGAGTCTCAACGGCCCAGGGAATGGCAAAATATAGGAGCAGCCTTGATGTTACTGCCTGGTGCCTCTGTAATCTTTTGTTCATTTATCATTAAAATTAGTGCTTTATATTTATTTCTCATTATTTTCTGTATGTAAAACTATAGTTCTTTCTTCTTTCAACACGTCGGCCGTTTCCCACCGAATCGGGGTGGCCCAAAAGGAAAACGAAAGTTTCTCCTTTTACATTTAGTAATATATACAGGAGAAGGGTTACTAGCCCCTTGCTCCGGCATTTTAGTCGCCTACGACACACATGGCTTACGGAGGAAGAATTCTGTTCCACTTCCCCATGGAGATAAGAGGAAATAAGAACAAGAACTAGTAAGAAAATAGAAGAAAACCCAGAGGGGTGTGTATATATATATGCTTGTACATGAATGTGTAGTGTGACCTAAGTGTAAGTAGAAGTAACAAGACATACCTGAAATCTTGCATGTTTATGAGACAGAAAAAAGACACCAGCAATCCTACCATCATTATAGTTATTCTTTAAAAAATTTATTTTTTGTTAGTATTTTTGGGTGTCTGGAACGGATTAATTGTATTTACATTATTTCTTATGGGAAATATTACTTCGGTTTTCGTACTTTTCGGATTTAGAACGACCTTCTGGAACGGATTAAGTATGAAATCCGGGGGTCCACTGTATTTAACTATGTAAGAAATCCTACTTAATAATCTATGTCTAGATCTAAAGTAACCTTTAAGTATGTATTAGAATTTGATTGCCAGACATCCATTGCATATTAGTGGCTTTATTTTCTGTCTTCCATTGTTTTATTACATGTAAACTATATATCATGGACTGAGTGGGGTTTGAACCCATGGTGAGTGATAAAACTCACAGGCCAGTGTGTTAACAACTGTACCAGCTGCTCTAATAAGATTCATACATGAAGGTGCATTTCTATACATCATAGGAGGTTAGCATTGGTCCCAGTGATGACAGCTTTGAGGGGACTTGAGCTAGAGAATGACACAGCCACGCTGGTGTGGGATTCGTCTGTAAAGACCTGCATTTGTGTTCACAGTGATGGCCCATGCTAACCTCCCTATGATGTATAGAAATATACCTAGTTGTATAAATCTTATTAGAGTTCCTGGTATGGTTGTTAACACACTGGCCTGTAAATTGTAGCACTTGCCATGGTTCAAGTCCCACTCGTTCTCTGATTTGTTTGCAAATATGTTATCACAGTTTTGTGAGTTATGTAAACTACATTACAGTGGACCCTTGGTTTTCGTTCACCTCGAAACTCGAACAATTATGTAAGTGTATTTTTGTAAGAGCTTTTGTAAGTGTATTTTTTGGAGTCTGAAATGACTAATCTAATTTACATTTGTCCTTATGTGAACAAATTCGTTCGGTAATGGCACTCGAACAGCATTCTGGAAAGAATTTTCAATGAAAACCGAGGGTCCACTGTATTTTTATGACATAAAGAAATATTGCAATGTATTGTATTGATGCATGACTTAAGTAACTCAGAGTAGATCACTCAGTCAGTATAGTAGATGACTCTTGTATACCTCACTACCTGCCTGCTGCCCTCACCACTACATTTATCTGTCTTCATCTTTCATTCATTATTATCTATGTTCTACTTCTTCATTATTCTTTTATGTTAATATTTTATCTTAGTGTATTGTACAGGTGCTCCTTGACTTACGATGGTTTGACTTGGGATATTTTGACTTTACAATGGTGCAAAAGCAATTATGTATACTTATACTTTGAAGGTGAAACTTAAGATAATTACCCAACATGAAGGCAGCAAATCCCTAACTTGTATTCAGTCATGAATACAAGTTATGTACTGGCATTTAGTTAGTTACAGTAATTATTTGTTAATAATTTGTTTATTTACTTATTCAGTGACAATAGTTTTATTTATTTATTTATCATATATAGTATTCGACTTATGATATTTTTGACTTACAATGGGTTTGTCGGTACGTAACTCCATCGTAAGTCAAGGCCCACCTGTATAATTTTTATATTTTTCATGTTTTCTTATATTTTTTTATTTTCATAACAGAGGTGAGTCTTCAATGTTGTGAGAAGCCTTGAGGCTTCATTGTCTCCACCTTCAGTGCCTTGCACAGCGTCGTACCAGCAGAGCCGATGCACGTGCTTATATCTCAAGAACGCTGCTTCCCTATCGGCATATTTGTGCTTCCAACGATCATTGCAACATTAATGTTTATTATGTAGTCTTCGGCAAGCACATTCCATCCAGTTTGGAATGCATCCACAAGATTTCCAATTAGATTATGTTAATCATTTCACTGTCCATCACATAGAATTGTATCAATGAGGCCAGGGTCCCTCACATAGTTATACATCATGAGCTCAGCTCACTCAGATAAGCTGTGAGTGGTAAATTTTGTCCTAAATATGAGAGAATGGGTCTGTGCGGTTAGTGTGTACTGTATAAAAAAATCTTACCCCACATGGTGCATGATGGGAAAAAACCTGACAGTGTGTATGGTTTAAAATAGGAACATTGAGGTGTCTTTTTGGATGGTTTTATTGGCTGTTTCTTGGTCTCATTGGATATAATGGAATATACATTACTGAAATAGAGATCATTTTGATTAGTTTTGAGAGTGGAGTAACTTGAAATTGAGCTCAAATTAGCAGAAATATTCAATTTTTGCCAATATTGTAGAGGATGGTAAGGCCCCCCTACAACCCCCAGTCTATTTTGTGGGTTAATAATAGGTCTGATTCAGTTACTGGAATGGTGTAAACCATGACCAATCTTCCCTGGTTATATTTTATTATTTTGTGTGGATAAGAATGCAAAATAGAAAGTGTAATATGTATAGGGGAAGCCTGGGGATGTGACTAATGAAGAGAGGAAATGTTATAATGCCAGGAATGTCTACAGTGTTTATAATACACTCTTTTTTTAAATTGATATTCTATGTAAAATTTGCCAAATTACTGAATTCTGATCAATTTATAGGGTAGTTGAATGGGCAGTTTCTTGCACTCACTCCATAGAATGGAGCCATACTAGTGAAATAGCTAAAAATTTGGTCAACTGGAACAATATAATTGACTTGTAATAGGACTCAAAGGGGGTGAAATCACTGGTGCATAAATTTCATAAGTTTCTATCAAATTTTGTACTTTTGGTGTCATTCCCTTTGGAAAAAGATGCTCTATCATTTCAGAAGAAAAAAAATCATTTTTTTTTTAAAGTTTTGGACATTGAGAGCAAGTTTCACTTCAGGGGTGAGGACAGTGAGAGGATTAATATTGTACAGTACTAAAAAGTGCCTTCACTTCCAGTGCCTTGTACTCTGCCTTACATGTACAACTACAGTGTTCCACTTGTCTGTTTCATGCAGTTGTGTTTAATTTATCCGCTTGTGTAATCCATCAATCCCACTTGTGTTACATTTTTCATATAGGTGTTGGATTAATATCTTATTTCTAAGAGTAATGTTTATGCTATTTTCTTTCCAAAATATTTTCTCATAACATGATACAGGTGGTCTTTGACTTACGATGGGGTTACGTTTGACGAACCCATCATAAGTCAAAAATATCATGAGTTGAATATGAATACAGATGATCCTCAATTTATGGTGATTCGACTTACAATATTTTGACCTTACAATGGAGTGGCAGCAATTACTTTGGAGATGAAACTTAAGATAATTATCTAGCATGAAGGTGGTAAATCCATAACTTGTAGTATTTATTTATGTATTTACTTTTCAATACTGGTATATTTAGTTACAGTAATTATTTGTTTATTTACTTATTCAATTGTGGTATTTATTCATTTATTTATTTAGCATATCATTCATATTAGACTTACAATATTTTTGACTTAGGAAGGGTTTGTCGGAATGTAATCCCATCGTGAGTCGAGGACCGCCTGTAATGGACCAAGTTGGACCGAAATATCGTCATAAGTTTCATTCTCCTGTGTGCGGGTTATTAGTGTATTGTTAACTATAATTGTTAATGTATCTTGCAACAGTCTTGCAATTGCATTATGCATTGATTATGTTGCTTTTTCAACGCTCTGTACTATGTATATTAGGTCGAAGGACACATTGCAGCATTTGATTGTTGCAATGTTTCGCTCTCCAGGAGATTTGTCCAGTCGTACTGATTAGACAAATCTCCTGGACTCGCGGAATCCCAACGACACGATTGTGACTCAGGGAAGGAATGGAGGCTAGCTTGCCAGGGCTTCAAACACCAGTTGTTCCTTGAGTTTTTTATAGCTTTTGAAGAGTGAGACAGTGCAACAATATCATATTAGCTACACACATGTCCTATTATCTAAGATAAATCAGTTATGCATGTCTTGATATTACATTAGTTACACACATGTGCTGTTATCTAAGATATTACATTAGTTACACACATGTCCTGTTATCTAAGATATTACATTAGTTACACACGTGTCCTGCTATCTAAGATATTACATTAGTTACACACGTGTCCAGTTATCTAAGATATTACATTACCTACACACATGTCTTGTTATCTAAGATATTACATTAGTTACACATGTGTCCTGCTATCTAAGATCATCATCTTCTTTCAACAAACCGGCCGTATCCCACCGAGGCAGGGTGGCTCAAAAGGAAAAACAAAACTTTCTCCTTTAAATTTAGTAATATATACAGGAGAAGGGGTTACTAGCCCCTTGCTCCCGGCATTTTAGTTGCCTCTTACAACATGCATGGCTCACGGAGGAAGAATTCTGTTCCACTTCCCCATGGAGGAAATAAACAAGAAGAAGAACTAGTAAGTTTTGGTTTTGGTAATCCCGCACCTCCTCCTAATTTCCAAACTCCAAATTCTCTGCATTATATTCACACCACACATTGACCTCAGACATGACATCTCCACTGCCTCCAGCTTTCTCCTCGTTGCAACATTCATCACCCATGCTTCACACCCATATAAGAGTGTTGGTATAACTATACTCTCATACATTCCCCTCTTATCCAGAGAGCTGAGGAGGGGTTGTTGAGGTGGTTTGGACATGTAGAGAGAATGGAACGAGACAGAATGACTTCGAGAGTGTATAAATCTGTAGTGGAGGGAAGGCGGGGTAGGGGTCGGCCTAGGAAAGGTTGGAGGAGGGGTAAATGAGGTTTTGTGTGCAGGGGCTTGGACTTCCAGCAAGCATGTGTGAGCGTATTTGATAGGAGTGAATGGAGACAAATGGTTTTTAATACTTGACGTGCTGTTGGAGTGTGAGCAATGTAACATTTATGAAGGGATTCAGGGAAACCGGCAGGCCAGACTTGAGTCCTGGAGATGGGATTTACAGTGTCTGCACTCTGAAGGAGGGGTGTTAATGTTGCAGTTTTATAACTGTAGTGTAAAGCACCCCTCTGGCAAGACAGTGATGGAGTGAATGATGATGAAAGTTTTTCTTTTTCGGGCCACCCTGCCTTGGTGGGAATCGGCCGATGTGTTAATAAAAAAAAAGTAAGAACTAGTAAGGAAATAGAAGAAAACCCAGAGGGGTGTGTGATATATATGCTTGTCTATGCATGTGCAGTGTGACCTAAGTATAAGTAGAAGTAGCAAGACAAACCTGAAACCTTGCATGTTTATGAAACAGAAAAAAGACACCAGTAATCCTACCATTGTGTAAAACAATTACAGGTTTCTGTTATACACTCACTTGGCAGTAGTTGTACCTCCCTAGGTGGTTGCTGTCTATCAACCTACTACCTAGAGCTATCTAAGATATTGATAATTCTAACAACAGTATTACACCTGTCTGTAACTTAGTAAGCTCACTCTGACTTCACGTATATGTTAACTTAATGTTAAGTATGAGTATTGTTTTTTTTATTGTGTATACTAGACTGTGTATACTGGACAGTATACACAGTATTTGATTCCTACATAAATACTTGAATTTACAGATTATGAAGAATATTATATCTGAATATTCTTTACATGTGCCTTGTATTGGTCATTCACAACTTTAATGTTAGTAAACATGTATGTTTGTATTAGATACAAGTGAAATGACTGGGTGTCTTTATTAGGCAGGTGTTTGGGCAGGCTTTGTTAGTGCAGTACTGAGGGAATATTTGAAGGCTGGAGAAGCTGAAGACTAGGGAATCAGTCCCTGAGTGTAGCAGCAGGTGTTCACTACTGTAGTTATCGAGACTTATGGTACTGAACACCTTCTAGATTCAGGGACTGATCCCCTAACTCATGAAATTGTAATGACACGATTGCAAACACACTCGTGGCGAGTGAGTCGTGAAACTCCAGGCCAGCATGTACACCACTGAGCCAGCTGGCTACAATAAGATTCATCCAACTAGGTATATTTAATCACCATAGAAGGGTTAGCACAGGCCCCATTGTGACCACAAATACAAGTTTTTACAGATGAATCTCTCGCCAGTATGGCCGTGACGAACTCTGGCTCGAGTCCCATCAAAGCTGTCATCATGAGTCACGAACCTCTTTAAGGGGGGCTCCTTGACGTGGTAAAGAGGCTATCGGTCTGAGGAATGGACCTTTGGTCTTCTTCCTCAGACCGAACCTAATTACCCCCCAATCCCCCCTCCCTTTTCCCATCTCCCCCATCCTCCCTTTTCCCTTTCCTCCTCCTCCTCCTCATCCCTCCCTTATTTCCTTCCCAGTTTTACCCTGGGAGCTTCTCTCCTCAGGCATTCTAGTTCCTAGGTAGGGGGAAGGGTATCGTAGTCCATCCCATTCTGTTGAGGTCCTTGGCGGTGGTGTAGTTTGCCGTGGAATCTGGATCGCCTGGGGATGTCCCGATCCCTCTCCGGTCACCCGGGGGGTGGCTTTGGGTATCTTTCGGGCGACGGTGTATCTCTGGAGGCCACCTTTCGGATTCCGGGGTGGTGGCCGAAGGCGGTATGCTTTGTGGCGGATATCCGGCCGCCTCTCTTTGTCCGCCGAGATGGCTCGGTGGATGTGAGGTTGCTATCCCGGATTGCTGGTTTACTGGCGTGAAGGGTAGGGTATGGCACGGGTTCCATGCAGCATCTGCACTACTTGCGGTGTTGAGGTCCTCTTGGGCACGGAGGGGGATTTGCGCTCCCTTTCATTCCTCCTAGGACCTATTCCTCCACGTTCCCCCTTTTTTTATTCTTTTTTTTATTTTTATTTTCTTTTCTTCTTTCTTTTTTTTTCTTAAAAATAAAAAGAAAGAAGTAACCTAACCATGGCTGACCCAATCCATGAACCCACTACCCCCGGGCCCCTTCCTGATACCGCACCCAGTACTGACCCTGCCTCGTTAACGGATGACTCTTTGGACACCTCTCATGCCCCTGTACCTCTTGCTGGTGCTGGTTCGTCACCCTGCTTCAGGTACCAGGGTCCCGACTGGCCCTTTCGATACGTCTGACCTTCGCTCTTCTCTGACCTTGATTCCGGCTTCTCCTCGACGGTGCGGCAATTTTGAATCGCTCGCCCGTCTCCCATCGGACCACCCCGGTCCCACACAAAAACGACCAAGACCCACACATGACGATTCGACACTCCTTCTCGTTCATCGCAGAAACGACCAGCCGCCACTCACTCCCCTTAAACTCTCTGTTTCAAACTACTCAATGGACAAAGTTTTTACTCTTCGTCCAACTTCTCCTAATACCTATCTTTCAGACCATAGTATTGGTAAGGCTCTACTACGCCATGTTGGTCAAAACATCTCATTTCACGCTCTCAAGAGCGGCACTCGCATCATCACGGTCCAGAATGCTGGCCAAGCTCGTGATCTTTCTCTTCTTACGACCATTGACAATACACCTGTTACTATTGACAAGCACCATTCCCTCAATTCTTGTTGTGGTTCTGTCATTTTGCCCCACACCATTGTCCAACGGAATTTCCAGACATGTGGTGATGACTTTTTCGAGCAGCTTGAGCTCCAAGAACTCCCTATCCTTAAAGTTGACACTTTTGTCCTCCCAGCCAATAAGCGAAGACGTTATCCTTGCAATATAGCTCGTTTAACGTTTGACTGCGAGAACTGCCACCTTCGGTCTACATTGCAGGTCAACGTTTACAAGTTCGGGAGTGACTCACCGCAGCAGTGTAGAAACTGCTGCGTTTTGGTCATCCAGCAAAATATTGCAGGTCCATGGCGAATGCCCAGTCTGTGGTGCTGACGACCATGCCAGTTCTTCTTGTACTCTACCTCCCTCTTGCCTTAACTGTCATGAGGCACATCCTTCATATTCTCGCCGTTGTCAGGTTTACTGAATGAGCGGGAAATCCGTTGTCTCAAAGAGGCGGAAGGCTTCTCCTATGCTATGGCTGTCTCTCATCTTCGCCTTCAAGGAAACTTCCGTATTTCTTATTCTCGCATTGCTAAACGTCGCCCCGCTTCTGGGGTCCCAACTTCACGGCTTCCTCTGTGGTTGCCTCATCCGCAATCACCCCTGTCTCGAATCCTTTTGATATTCTTGGCTCCGAGGTCCCTACCTCGGCTTCCCATCTGTCCACCTCCTTCCTCTACTCACTCGCACAATCCTGAGTCTACACGTCCTGTTCTTCACCTAAACCTCAGCCCCCCCTCCTTCTCATAAGCCCGGCAAAAATCCCTACTGCCAGGTCCTTCGCCTCTGACTAGTTCTATAACGTGTGTGGAGGTTCATCCTCCTCCTCATACACTACCTTCATCCCCTGTCCCCTCCCAAGCCCCTTCGACAGTTTCCTCTTCTATCTCCTCACCCTCTACTTTAGTGCAGTCTATAGACTCCCGATCGTTGCTCACTCTTCTTCCATTTCTAATGTAGTCCCACATTCTGCATCTTTGACTTCCGAAACACTGGAAGCTATTGCAGAATATATTACAGAGACTGGACAGATGATGGACACTACTCCACCTGAGGTTCCTCATCTCTCTCTTCGTCTCAACCCCCTTCCTTCCACGTCCTCCTCCTTCTCTGATTACAGGTCTTCCGCTGCCTCCACACGTGACTTTCTAACCCTAGTCCATAGATTCCTCTCACTTCCACTTATATCTTTCTCTCCATAAATCATGGCTTATTTACAGTGGAATATCCGAGGCCTCAGGGGTAACCGGGTGAGCTTCAGGTGTTGCTCTCTCAGTTTTCCCCTGTTGGGGTCTGTTTGCAAGAACCCAAATTACAATCCACTGTTATCAGGCCCTTTTCAGGCTATGATTTGTTATATTCATCGGATCCTTTTCCGATGGAACCTTTAACGAAAGTGTCTTCTTATACGCACTGTGTTCCATACCGTCAGCTCTATGTTCCTTCTTCCTTACATTACACAGAGCCCGTATCCACTTGAATAAGTGGTATACACTCTGTTCTTTATATCTCTCCCTTCGGGCAATATCTATCCCAGATGTTGATTTTCTGGTTTCTTCCTACCGCCACCCCTTCTATTACTGGCGATTTTAACGCACACCATTTTCTCTGGGAGGATCGCACTGTGACTCCCGTGGCATTCAGTTGGAGGCATTTTTACTTCTCTTCCCCTCCATGTTTTAAATACGGGTACTCCTACCCATTTTGATCCCCGAACTCATTCTTTCTCCTGCATCGATCTTTCCATCTGCTCTTCATCTACTGTCCTTGACTTCACCTGGTCTGTCCTCCCGGACTTACATGACAGCGATCATTTCCCAATCATCCTTAAGTCCCCTCTGTTTTTCCACCTCCTCTTGCCCACGCTGGAATTTGACCGGGCGAAATGGGACCTTTTCGCACATCTTACTGCCTTTCATGAGGTTCCTATCTCGTCCTCCATTGATGAGGTTTTACATCTCTTTTCGTCCTCCATCTTACAGCGGCTTCACATTCTATTCCCCAAACCTCGGGCAAGCATCCTCAGAAGTGCGTGCCTTGGTGGTCTCCTGCTTGTGCTCGGGCAGTGCGTTTGAAACGTGCTGCATGGGGCAGGTATCGATATAACAGAACCACAGAGAGACTCCTTGATTTCAAGCAGAAGAGAGCTATTGCTCGTCGTGTCATACGTGATGCTAAACGCACTTGCTGGCAGATTACGTTTCTACTGTCACTTCAGCTTCCTCGTGAGTGCAGTCTGGAAGAAAGTGCGGAAATTAAGTGGTAAATTCTCCCCGACCCGGCTCCTGTTCTTCAGGTTGCTGGTGTCGATATAACACACCCTCTTGCCGTTGCCACTGAAATTGGTAACCATCTCGCCGCATTTCTCAGGGGCTCCATCTATGCCCCTCGCCTTTCTTCTAAGTCTGCCAGCGAGTTAAAGCCCTTAGATTTTTCTTCTCTTTGAGAAGAATCCTATAATGTGCCTTTTACCCTTCAAGAACTGGAGGCAACACTCTCTGCTTGCCGATCATCGGCAGCTGGGCCAGACGGCATACATATTCGTATGCTACAGCATTTACATCAGTCTGCTCTTACTGTCCTCTTACGACTCTTTAATCTTATATGGTCGCAAGGAGTTATTCCCCAGCTGTGGAAGTCTGCTATTGTTCTCCCTTTTCGAAAACCAGGTGCTACGGGACGTGATCCCTCTCACTACCGTCCCATCGCTCTTACCAGTGCAGTTTGCAAGGTAATGGAACGTCTAGTTAATAGGCGTTTGATGTGGTATTTAGAGACTCACAATAGTCTTCCCTAGTCAGTATGGTTTCCGTAAGGCCGTTCTGCCATTGACCCCTTGCTGCGCTTGGATACGTATATTCGTAATGCCTTTGCCAATAACCATTCGGTTATCGCTATTCTTTCGACCTTGAGAAGGCTTATGATACAACTTGGAGATATAATATCTTGGCCCAGGCCCACTCCTTAGGCCTCCGAGGCAACTTACCATTCTTTCTTAAGGCTTTCTTAACTGACAGACATTTCGGGTCCGGGTTGTAATGAACTCTCCCCGGAATTTGTCCAAGCTGAAGGTGTCCCCAGGGATGTGTTCTGAGCACAACACTTTTTCTGCTTGCTATAAATAATCTGGCATCTGTTCTCCCATCCAATATTTGGTCATCGCTCATGTGGATGACTTTGCTATAGCTTGTGCAGGTGCTGACTGTCACCTCATTGCAGTTTCCTCCAGCATGCCATCAACGGGTTTCTGATTGGGCCACCACTCACGGGTTTAAGTTTTCTAGTGGCAAAACTCATCAAATTACGTTCACTAGACGTTCAGTGGTCTCTGATCATCCATTGTACCTATACGGCTCACGTATCCCAGAACGTGATACAGTCAGGTTTCTCGGCCTCCTGTTTGACCGCAGATTGTCCTGGAAACCTCACATTACCTCTCTGAAGGCGACTTGCCATAGCCGGCTGAACCTCCTTAAAACCCTCGCACTCTTTCATGGGGGCTGATCGTAGAACTCTCCTTCGCCTACATTCAGCCCTAATTCTATCGAAACTCGATTATGGTGACCAGATATATTCGGCAGCCTCTCCTGCCACTCTTTCCAGCCTTAATCCCATCCATCACCAGGGATTACGCTATGCCTTGGTGCTTTCGTTCTTCCCGGTTGAGAGCCTCTATGTAGGCGAACATTCCATCCTTGTCCGATCGTCGTGATGCACATTGCATTCGCTATTATGTTCGCTCTCATGACCTCCGCAATCCTTCCATGTATAGGATTGTCACAGATGTTAGTAGACGCTCGTTATTTGTTCGTCGCCCTGTTTATTCGTCCCTTTTCTTCGTCTGCATTCACTTTGTCTTCCCTTCAGCTTCCGCCTTTATATGTTCATGTGGCTTCACCCTTTCCTCTACCCCCTTGGGAAGTTCCTGCTGTCCGTGTCTGTTCTATTCCTCTCCCCTGCGCAAGCCCAACTGCCTACGGCGGCTTCTCGCTCTTTCTTTCTAGACCATTTCCGTTCTCATTCCCATTCCATCGCAGTATACACCGATGGTTCAAAGTCATCTGACGGCGTCGGATTCGCAGCAGTGTTTCCGGACAGCGTCGTACGAGGGCATCTGTTACCCTCGGCTAGCATATTTACGGCTGAATTGTATGCCATTCTTGTGGCACTTATCCGTGATTGCATCTATGCCTGTATCACCATTTGTGGTCGTTTCAGACTCCCTTAGTGCTTTACAGGCTATCCGTAAAATTGATACACCTCACCCCTAGTTCTTCGTATCCACCTTTGTTACCCCGTATCTTTAGCAAGCATAAAGATATTGTCTTTTGTTGGGTCCCTGGTCATGTTGACGTACAGGGCAATGAACAGGCAGACACTGCTGCGCGGTCAGCAGTACATGACCTTCCAGTTTCATATAGAGGTGTTCCTTTCACGGACTATTTTGCGGTCATTGCTACCCACCTTCGCACCCGTTGGCAACAACGCTGGTCTGACCTGCTGAATAACAAACTTCATTCTATTAAACCGGTTATAGGTTTCTGGCCTTCTTCTTGTCACCAATGTCGAGGTTGGGAGACTACACTCTCCCGTCTTCGCATCGGCCACACTCGTCTTACTCACGGGTATCTCATGGAGAGGCTCCTGCCCCTCTCTGTGAGCATTGTCAGGTTCCAGTGTCTGTTCGACATATCCTGTTGGACTGCCCACTCTATCAACGAGCACGCAGAATTTACCTCCAACGCGTCTTCGCTCTGCGGCCCTTTCTTTACCTTCCTTCTTGCAGATGGCCCCTCCTTTAATCCTGACTCTCTCATTGACTTTTTGACAGAAACTGACTTACTAACAAACTCTGAAGATTATACCTCTAGCACCTCCCTCAGTCCCTTCTACCTCGATCTCTTGCTACCCTCCTCCCCTGCACAATCCACCGTCATCTTGCACCCATACCCTACTAATCGTCCATCTCCCTACAACCCACTCTCCCTGCATCCTACAATAACCTGCAGCGCTGTATAACCCTGTGGTTTAGCGCTTCTATTTGATTATAATAATAATAATGAGTCACGAAATGGTAATGACACGATTGGTTTATAAACATACCTAGTTGGATGATTTATTGCAGCTGGCCCAGTGGCTTACGTGCTGGCCTGGAGTTTCAACTCGCTCTCCATGAATTCAATCCCGCCCATGGTATGGTTTACTGATCCCCTAATCTTTATCCTCTCCAGTCTACTGTTGTTAGTAATCAGTCCCTCACTCTTCAAGTTGGTGAAGCACAATATCTTGAAGGAACTGAAGCACAGTCATGGAGCTTGTAGCTTATGTACCAGCAAGAGGTGAAGGACGGAATACAAGGACATAATGTGAATAATTATGGTGGAACCTCGGTTTTCGTGATTAATTTGTTCCAGAAAGTCTGAAGAAAACTGAATTGTACGAAAACTGAAGCAATATTTCACATAGAAATAATGTAAATTCAATTAATCCATTCAGACACCTAAAAGTATTAACAAAAAATACATTTTATAGAGAATAACTATAGTTTTACATACAGAAAACAATGAAAAATAAATATAAATGACTAATGAAATAGATAAATGAACATTTAACATCACTTTTACCTTATTGAAGACTTGTTGGTGTATGGAAGATGGCGAGAGGGAAGAGGGAGGAGAGGTTATTGGTTGGAAGGGAAATCCCCTCCAAAGGACTTCAGGTATCAAGGCCCTATCCAGGGTTACTTCCCTTTTGTCTTTTACTGGCACTGGACCCTCTCGCACAAATCTGTCCAGAGAGGTCTGTTTCTGGCGTCCTTTAAGATTTGCCTAAAGTGGGACAAGGCATTGTCATTGAACATGTTGCAGACATGGCTTGCAACAGCTTTGTTAGGGTGATATTTCTCCACAAAACTTTGCAACTCCTTCCACTTTGCACATGTCCTTAATCACTGAAGAAGGCACATTCTCCCCTCTCTCTTCCTCCTCCTCTGAAGCAATATCCTCAGCTGCAGTCTATTGTTGTTCCAGTTGAAGGTCTTGCAGCTCTTCAGTCTATTGTTCCAGTTGAAGGTCTTGCAGCTCTTCAGTGGTTAGCTCTTCCCGTGGTCGTCCACCAACTCTTCCACATCCTGAGTCAGAACTGTGGGATGCTTTGGAGGGCGTGGGCAGGCGGACTCGCTTGGTATGGCGGACGACTGTCAACTCGACAAAAACCGAGCGGATGAATGAAAACTGGACAAAATTTTGACAAAAAAAGTCGTCAAAACCAAATTCAAAACCAGGGCAACGAAAACCGAGGTTCCACTGTAACAGTAACAGTCTGGTTGATCGGTTGATCCACCATGAGGCCTGGTCAGACCGGGCTGGGGGTATTGAGACCCAGAACCCTCTTAGGGTATACTCCAGGTATGCTGTATTTGTGCTTATTAGACACATGTTTTTTTTCCATAAATGTTTTAAAAAAACCATCCTGCATCCTATAAACTGAAGGTCAGTGATGGGAGCTATAAGTTTGGGGTGTGGGGTGGGCTGTAGCTCTCCCAGTTATGTCCGATGCTGAGCCATTGAAACTAAAACAAGTCTTATAAGTATGAAATACGGTACCTCTTGCCAGTATATAAGCTACAAGCTCCATGACTGTGCTTGTTCCTTCAAGACTATGGTACTCTTCAACTTCAAGACTGAGGGACTGATTACCCATCTCTGTGCATAATTCTTCACTTATGTCCTTGTACTGTATTGACAAAGCCGCTTGATGGTGAAATGTCTGCCAGAAAGATACCCAGATGTTACACGCCTAATTATTATTTTGTAGTATTGTATACCATTCATGTACAACTGTTGTTCTGCCAGTACTTCACTAATATAACCACTGCCTGCACAAACACCTGAATAATAAGGACACTCAGTTGTTTCATTTCTCTCTACTACTATGCCTTGATACTATGCATCATTAATATATGAAACACAAGTGTATTGTATATGATGGTGTTAGTGATGCCCGGTGAGAGTCAGTGCGCCAGGGTATGGGTATTAAAACACCTGTACATACCCTGGACAGGCATTGTAACACCTGTACATACCCTGATACCTGTGTGACAGGTATTGTAACACATGTACATTACCCTGGATACCTGTGTGACAGGTATTGTAACACATGTACATACCCTGGATACCTGTGTGTGACAGGTATTGTAACACATGTAATACCCTGGATACCTGTGTGTGACAGGTATTGTAACACATGTACATACCCTGGATGCCTGTGTGTGACAGGCATTAAAACACCTCAGAACAGCAAGTAAAATATGACATGTGTTTTTATTTGTATTCTTGTTGTAATAGATTTTTTGGTAATAAAATGCAAACAAAGTTATTGTGAAGTTTTATTTGTTAGTTAATGTTAGAATGATATTAGTGCTTCTTAGAATGATGTAGTGTTTGTTAGAATGATAGTGCTTCTTAGAATGATGTTAGTGTTTGTTAGAATGATATTAGTGCTTATTAGAATGATGTTAGTACTTGTTAGAATGATATAGTGTTTGTTAGACTGATGTTAGTGCTTGTTAGAATGATGTAGTGTTTGTTAGAATGATAGTGCTTCTTAGAATGATGTTAGTGCTTGTTAGAATGATAGTGCTTATTAGAATGATATTAGTGCTTATTAGAATGATGTTAGTGCTTGTTAGAATGATATAGTTTGTTAGAATGATGTTAGTGCTTGTTAGAATGATGTAGTGATTGTTAGAATGATGTAGTGATTGTTAGAATGATGTTAATTCTTGTTAGAATGATGTAGTGTTTGTTAGAATGATGTAGTGTTTGTTAGAATGATGTAGTGTTTGTTAGAATGATGTAGTGTTTGTTAGAATGATGAGTGTTTGTTAGAATGATGTAGTGTTTGTTAGAATGATGTAGTGTTTGTTAGAATGATGTAGTGCTTGTTAGAATGATGTAGTGTTTGTTAGAATGATGTAGTTTTTGTTAGAATGATGTAGTGTTTGTTAGAATGATGTAGTGTTTGTTAGAATGATGTAGTGTTTGTTAGAATGATGTAGTGTTTGTTAGAATGAATATAGTGTTTGTTAGAATGATGTAGTATTTGTTAGAATGATGTAGTGTTTGTTAGAATGATGTAGTGTTTGTTAGAATGATGTAGTGTTAGAATGTAGTGTTTGTTAGAATGATGTAGTGTTTGTTAGAATGATGTAGTGTTTTTTAGAATGATCTTATTGCTCATTAGAATGATGTAGTGTTGTTAGAATGATAGTGCTTGTTAGAATGATGTTAGTGCTTATTAGAATGATATTAGTGCTTATTAGAATGATGTTAATGCTTGTTAGAATGATATAGTGTTTGTTAGAATGATGTTAGTGCTTGTTAGAATGATATAGTGCTTGTTAGAATGATGTTAATGCTTGTTAGAATGATATAGTGTTTGTTAGAATGATGTTAGTGCTTGTTAGAATGATATAGTGTTTGTTAGAATGATGTTAATGCTTGTTAGAATGATGTAGTATTTGTTAGAATGATGTTAGTGCTTGTTAGAATGATGTTAGTGTTTGTTAGAATGATGTTCATGTTTGTTAGAATGATGTTAAATGTTTGTTAGTGCTTCTTAGAATGATGTCATTGTTAGTTAGAATGATCTTAGTGCTTGGTAGAAAGTGCTTTTTAGAATGATGTTAGTACAGTACTTGTTAGAATGATGTTGGTGCTTGTTAGAGTGATCCACCACGAGGACTGGTCACAGACCGATCCCCGAGACTGGTCACAGACCGATCCACCATGAGAACCAGTCAGTGACCAGTCCTCAGATGGATCAGAGCCTGATCAACCAAGCTGTTACTGTTTGCTGCACGCAAACCAAGAAATGAACCTCAGCCTGGCTGGTCTAGTGTACTGACTTTAGTGCGTGTCCAGTGCCTTCTTGAAGACAGCCAGGGTCTATTGGTAATCCCCGATATGTATGCTGGGAGGCAGTTGAACAGTCTTGGGCCCCTGACACTTATTATGTTGTCTCTTAGTGCTGTGGCACTCCTGCTTTACATTAGGGATGTTGCACCACCTGCCAAGTCTTATGCTTTCATAGGGAGTGATTTTGTGTGCAGATTTGGTACTAATCCCTCTCTTGGATTTTCCAAGTTCATATTATGTATCTTTTTTGCCTGTGTTCCAGAGAATACAATTCAAAGAACTTCAAATGTTCCCAGTAATTTAGGCACTTTG
>WNWK01028811.1:5000-20000 GCA_009830355.1 Cherax destructor | reverse complement strand
ATTGAACGACCACGGTGACATCACACAACCCTGTCTAAGGCCTACTTTTACTGGGAAATAATCTCCCTCTCGCTTATATACTCTAACCTGAGCCTCACTATCCTCGTAAAGACTCATCACTGCTATCAATAACCTACCTCATTTTCCATACATTTACAACATGTGCCACATTGCCTCCAATCCACCCTATCATACGCCTTTCCAATTCCATAAATACCCCAAATTCCACTTTACCCTTTTCTAAATACTGTTCACCTATATATTTCACTGCAAACACTTGGTCTACACACGCTCTACCCTTCCTAAAACCTCCTTGTTCATATGGTATCTTGCTCTCCGTCTTACTCTTAATTCTTTCAATAATAACTCTACCATTCACTTTACCAAGTATACTCAACAGATATTTCCCTATAATTTTTACACTCTCTTTTGTCCCCTTTGCCTTTATACAAAGGAACTATGCATGCTCTCTGCCAATCCCTAGGAACCTTACCCTCTTCCATACATTTATTAAATAAAAACACTAACCACTCCAAAACTATATCCCCACCTGCCTTTAACATTTCTATCTTTATCTCATCAATCCCAGCTGTTTTACCCCCTTTCATTCTGCTCACTGTCCCACGCACTTCACCCACACTCAACTGTTTTTTCCTCACTCCTATAAGATGCTATTCCTCCTTGCCCTATACATGAGTTCACAGCTTCCCTATCTTCATCAACATTTAACAATTCCTCAAAATATTTTCTTCATCTTTCCGATACCTCTAAATCTCCGTTTAATAACTCTTCTCTCCTATTTTTAACTAACAAATCCATTCATTCCCTAGGCTTTCTCAACTTATTAATTTCACTCCAAAACTTTTTCTTATTCTCTACAAAATTTTTTTGATAATCTCTCACCCACTCTCTCATTTGCTCTCTTTTTACATTGCTTCACCACTCTCTTAACCTCTCTTTTTCTCTCAATATACTCCTCCCTCCTTGCATCACTTCTACTTTGGAAAAACCTCTCATATGCTAACTGTTTCTCTCTTACTACTCTCTTTACATCATCATTCCACCAATCGCTCTTGTCCCATCCCGCACCCACTTTCTTGTAACCACAAACTTCTGTTGAACACTAATATTATATTCTTAAACTTACTCTTGCGTATACTCACGCTAGCCCATCTGTCCTACAACAGTTGATTATATCTCGCCCTAACTTGCCTCCTCCTTTAGTTTATAAACCTTCACCTCTCTCTTGCTTGTTGCTGCCATTTTATATCCTGAACACAGTTTGCATAAATGGGGAGACATCAGAATGGGGGCACGTTACAAGCTGTGTTAGACAGGGGCCAGTGTTGGGCCCCTTGTTGTACTCAATTTACACAAACGACATAGATGAGATAATAAATAGCGACATAAGCAAATTTGCTTATATCGCTATTTAGGACATTGAGGACATTATAACACTCCAGTATGATTTGAGTAGAGTGATACAGTTGTCGGAGAAGTGGAAGATTCAGTTTAATATAGACAAATGCAAAGTTCTAAATGTTGGATAGGACAATAGCCATGCCACATATAAATTAAATAATGTGGATCTTAATATTACTGATTGCGAAAAGGATTTAGAATTTCTGGTTACCAGTAATCTGAAACCAAGACAACAGAGCATAAGTGTTCACAATAAAGCTAACAGAATCCTTGGCTCCATATCAAGAAGTGTAAATAACAGAAGTAATCAAGTTGTTCTTCAACTCTATATATATCTTTGGTTAGTCCTCATTTAGATTATGCTGCACAATTCTGGTCACCGTATTACAGAATGGATATAAATACATTGGAAAACGTATGAAGGATGGTGACAAAGTTGATCCATGTACCAGAAATTTTCCCTATGAGGTTAGACTGAGGGTCCTGAATCTGCACTCTCTAGAAAGGCGTAGAATTAGGGAGGATATCATTGAGGTGTATAAATGGAAAACAGGGATAAATAAAGGGGATGTAAACACCAAGGTAAAAATATCTAGCCTAGAGGGGACACGCAGCAATCTGTTTAAGTTGGAAAAAATCAGATTCAGGAAGGAAATAGGAAAGCACTGGTTTGGTAATAGAATTGTGGATGAGTGGAACAAACTCCCGAGTACCGTCATAGAAGCAAAGAACTTGTGTAGTTTTAAAAATAGGTTAGATAAATACATGAGTGGGTGTAGGTGGGTGTGAGTTGGACCTGACCAGCTTGTTCTACTTGGTAGATTGGATACAAGAACATAAAGAAGGAACACTGCAGCAGGCCTACTGGCCCATGCGAGGTAGATTAAATTCACTAACCGGAAAGAGGAAAGAGCACGGCAACTGACCTAGTAGAACAAGCTGGTCAGGTCCAACTCACACCCACCCACACCCACTCATGTATTTAGCTAACCTATTTTTAAAACTACACAACGTCTTAGCGTCTATGATGGTACTCAAGAGTTTGTTCCACTCATCCACAATTCTGTTACCAAACCAGTGCTTTCCTATATCCTTCCTGGATCTGAACTTTTCCAACTTAAACAGATTGCTGCGTGTTCTGTCTAGGCTATATATTTTTAGCGCGCTATTTACATCCCCTTTATTTATTTCTGTTTTCCATTTATACACCTCAATCATATCCCCCCTAATTCTACGCCTTTCTAGAGAGTGCAGATTCAGGGCCCTCAGTCTATCCTCATAGGGAAGATTTTTGATACATGGGATCAACTTTGTCATCCTCCTCTGTACGTTTCCCAGTGCATTTATATCCATTCTGTAATACGGTGACCAGAAATGTGCAGCACAATCTAAATGAGGACTACCCAACGTTATATAGAGTTGAAGAACAACCTGTGGACTTCTATTATTTATACATCTTGATATGAAGCCAAGGATTATGTTAGCTTTATTGCGAACACTTATGCTCTGTTGTCTTGGTTTCAGATTACTGCTAACCATAAGTTCTATGTATATATATATATATATATTATATATATATATATATATATATATATATATATATATATATATATATATATATATATATATATATATATATATATATATATATATGTCGTGCCGATTAGGTAAAACTTGCGATTTTGGCTTAAATAGCAACGCTCACCTTGCCATATAAGACAAGTGAAAATTTGTGTATGCAATAATTTCGCCAAAATCATTCTGAACATAACGAAAAAAATATATTTCATTGTGTTTGTTTATTATTAAATTAATGTTAACGTATGTAAAATATATTTAGTTGGGTTAGGCTAAATTAAATTGCGCTTGTTGTAATAAGGTTAGGTAGGTTTTCAAAGTTTCTCTTGGTACAAAATTATAAATTCTTACATTAACATTAATGAAAAAAATATATCTTTAAACGTATAAGAGAAAATTTTAGAAAGAACTTAATTTTAAATGAGTTCTTGCTATTTGACCAGTTTTACCTAATCGGCACGACATATATATATATATATATATATATATATATATATATATATATATATATATATATATATATATGATGGGGTCCACCTCTGGTGCAAATTGTGGGACCCATAGCCTCAGAGAAGTGGATAAAAAGGCTTCAAGGAAGAATATTTGGATTTCTTCCTGAAGCCATTTGAATATTCCACTTCCCCTACCACCCCATCTTGTCATTCTTTTTTTTTTTACCAATAAGTATATTTTATTACACAAAATGGTACACCAATTTAAGAGATACATTGTTGATATAGAGATGGCATATACAGTACAAGAGGTGTGAGAGATACATGTCTAGTACATATTATTACATGTTTGTCGCTGATTATAACGCGAAAATCTCATCCAGCTCCTCAGAGCTGCGGCGCGTGCCCAAAATACAGCATGCATTACCCCTCTGAACAGCAGCGATGCGTTGCTGGAACAGAAAACTAGTTATCATTTTGAATCTTTCGCCCAGCTCCTTGAGGAACTTATATGCACTCTTTCCCCATGAGCCAAGGGTCTCGGAGCCTATGGGAACAAACATATAATGATGGGCAAGTTTTCTATATTTTCTCAACTTTTGGGACTCCCTGAAGGGAGGAAGGAGGGGCTCCGTCCTCCCTGGTGTATTGGAGATTGGTATCAGCCAAGGTAGATGCAAATGTGTAGTCCCACACCACCTGCTTGCCGTCTGTCCAGGCTTGAAGGGTGATACCATCTGGACGCTTTTGGCTACCATCAGATCTGCATAGTTGGGGTGGTTCCCTTACTGCTGGGCATCCGGCTGTTGTGAGGCTCCTCTTGATAATATTATTAACCTCTTCATGTCTTGCAATCTTTCTCTCAGATTTACGACACACAAGACAATGGTATCCGAAACGGTCTACTCCTTCACTGCCACAAATACACCTGTGTTCAGCGAGAATAAGGGCGGCAAGACCAAGGGCAACACTATTGCAGATGGTCTGTGGGTCGAGGCGTGTGCCAAGGCTGGAGTTGGGAACAGCCATCAGAAAGTCCCCTGCATGAGGAGCTCTCACTGCCAGGAGGCATGCTCTATCCTTCCCTTACACACTCTAAAGCATTGATGAGGCTATATTCTCTACTATTGGGCCATCCCAGTGCGACTGTTTGTAGTTGTTGGGGGAAGCAGGCCTGGTTTCAGAGCCCGTTAGATTATATACAATAAGATCAGATTAAACAGGTGATATCACAATATGCAAAACAACCACTATGAAAAAAACAGAGAAATTCCTAGCGCTTTCGTGACTACTCACATTAAGGTACTATAAAGCACAAAACATCAACAAGAAGGCTTATAAAGGGGCAAGACTACACCTCACATTCACATCATACTAACGAAGACCCACCTCACAGTAGCGTGACAGCACCCGTTTCTGTGAAGCGCACCTGAAACTCTACCCAAGCATTAATATTTATATAATGTATTATTAAATTCTTTCCAAATTTTATTAATTGGAAATGAATCCAATTTATATAAACCAAAAAAAATATTCATATTTTTTTCAAAACTGCTTTTTATGACACATGATTCTATTATATTCCTGTCAACCATGGACTTGCTTGATACAACTTTCTCAGCATTTTGAAAATCAGTTGGATGGTTAAAATCTCTTACATGAATAAATAGAGCATTAAAATTTTGTCCTGTTCTAATGCTATATTTATGTTGTTTTAATCTTAGTTCAAGACTTTTACCAGTTTGACCGTAATAAACTTTATCACATATTTTACAAGGAATCTTATAGACACATCCGTCAGCATTTTGTGGGGAATTTTTTATCAAAAGTTTTATTACTGTATCAAGATTTTTAAATACAACTTTGATATTAAACATCTTAAGGAGGGAAGGCCTCACTTCCAGTCAGACTTGGGGGGCTGGGAGTACGCAAATCCTCCCAGATTGCCCTACCAGCTTTCTTATCCTCTTCCATAGCATCAAATGAGCTAATGAAACAAATTCTTCCAGACAACCTCAGTGATTCAGCAGGAATACAGGACCCTTGCTACACCAGTGCTATCACTGAATGTGAGACTCTTGCTGCTGCAACACCAAAACCTAGTGAAGAACTGGCCTACAAACAGTCAAGCTGGGACGGCCACATCACTGAAAAGATACTTGCCAATATGCTTAGGGCTGTAACATCAGACAGGGAGACTGCCCGTCTCCTAGCTGTGAGTGCACATCACTCCGGGGACTTCCTCCAAACAGTTCCCATTTCGGCCATAGGAACACGCCTCGACCCTAAGACCCTTCGTATTGCAGTGGCTCTGCGCCTTGCTGCCCCTATTCACACGGAATATACGTGTATTTGCGGCGATGCGCAAGTCGACTAATATGGTCTACATGGTCTTAACTGTTCTAAAACCAAGGGCTGGCATGCAAGACACAATGAAGTCAACGACATCATAAAGAGAACCCTTGCTACAGCTGGATGCCCAGCCGAGAGAGAGCCTCGATCACTAGCAGCCAACAACGCCCACAACCCAGCAAACTGCCCCGACGGGATCACCATCTATCCTTGGAAGAATGGCAAGCTCTTAGCATGGGATTATACCTGTGTGTCGACACTGGCTGCCACCTACATCCATCACAGTGTCAGGCGACAGGGAGGAGCTGCTGACCACAGGAAGGAGTACAAGATCGGCAAGTACAGGGACATAAGCCAACAGTATCAATTTGTCCCAATGGGATCAGAGACCTTGGGATCATGGGGAAAAAATGCAACACGTTTCCTTAAAGAACTGGGTTCAGCCTCATCGACACCACCAGGGACACAAGGGCAGCCACTTTCATGTTCCAGCACCTCAGCATTGCCATCCAGAGGGGAAATGCATGCTGCGTACTGGGCTCGCGTCCGGCTTCGGAGGAGCTGGAAGAGATTCATAATCTTTGATATATTGTACCAATGTATTCATGTTCATGTTTTGTGTTTTCTGCCAATGTATTCTGTCTATTAATAAAGCACTCATTCAATATATATAGGAAGTGGTAGGAGAAGAAAATATTCTTACAACTCCGGGGAGAACCTCGAGTTTTCCCTGAGGTACGTTTATTGTCTTCTCTGAGGATGAGGGTCCCCAGCAAGTTCTAGAGGTGGTACCTCGCTATATATATAAAAAAAACCATATATATATATATATATATATGTCGTGCCGATTAGGTAAAACTTGCGATTTTGGCTTAAATAGCAACGCTCTTCTTGCCATATAAGACAAGCGAAAATTTGTGTATGCAATAATTTCTGAAAATCATTCGAATCTAAAGAAAATATATTTCATTGTGTTTGTTAATTATTAAATATTGTTAACGTATCTAAAATATATTTAGTTGGGTTAGCTAAATTAAATTGCGCTTGTTGTAATAAGGTTAGGTAGGTTTTCAAAGTTCTCTTGGTACAAAATTATAAATTCCTACATTAACATAAATGAAAAAATATATCTTTAAACGTATAAGAGAAAATTTTAGAAAGAACTTATTTTAGATGAGTTCTTGCTAATTGACAAGTTTACCTAATCGGACACATATATATATATATATATATATATATATATATATATATATGTCGTGCCGATTAGGTACAAACTGGTCAATTAGCAAGAACTCATTTAAAATTAAGTCCTTTCTAAAAATTTCTCTTATACGTTTAAAGATATATTTTTTTCATTTATGTTAATGAAAAAAAATTATAATTTTGTACCAAGAGAAACTTTGAAAACCTACCTAACCTTATTACAAGAAGCGCAATTTAATTTAGCCTAACCCAACTAAATATATTTTAGATACGTTAACATTAATTTAATAATAAACAAACACAATGAAATATATAGGTTCAGAATGATTTTTGCGATATTATTGCATACACAAATTTTCGCTTGTCTTATATGGCAAGCAGAGCGTTTTACCTAATAGGCACGATTAGGTAAAACCTAAGTTTTACCTAATCGGCACGACATATATATATATATATATATGTCGTGCCGATTAGGTAAAACTTGCTATTTTGGCTTAAATAGCAACGCTCACATTGCCATATAAGACAAGTGAAAATTTGTGTATGCAATAATTTCGCCAAAATCATTCTGAACATAGCGAAAAAAATATATTTCATTGTGTTTGTTTATTATTAAATTAATGTTAACGTATCTAAAATATATTTAGTTGGGTTAGGCTAAATAAAATTGCGATTGTTGTAATAAGGTTAGGTAGGATTTCAAAGTTTCTCTTGGTACAAAATTATAAATTCTTACATTAACTTAAATGAAAAAAATATATCTTTAAAGTAAGAGAAAATTTTAGAAACGACTTAATTTTAGATGAGTTCTTGTTAATTGACCAGTTTTACCCAATCGGCACGACATATATATATATATATATTATATATATATATATATATATATATATATATATATATATATATATATATATATATATATATATATATATATATATATATATATATATATATATATATATATATATATATATATACTATATATATATATATACATGTCGTGCCGATTAGGTAAAACTTGCGATTTTGGCTTAAATAGCAACGCTCACCTTGCCATATAAGACAAGTGAAAATTTGTGTATGCAATAATTTCGCCAAAATCATTCTGAACATAACGAAAAAAAATATATTTCATTGTGTTTGTATATTATTAAATTAATGTTAACGTATCTAAAATATATTTAGTTGGGTTAGGCTAAATAAAATTGCGCTTTTTGTAATAAGGTTAGGTAGGATTTCAAAGTTTCTCTTGGTACAAAATTATAAATTCTTACATTAACATAAATGAAAAAAATATATCTTTAAAGGTATAAGATAAAATTTTAGAAACGACTTAATTTTAGATGAGTTCTTGTTAATTGGCCAGTTTTATAATCGGCACGACATATATATATATATATATATATGTCGTGCCGATTAGGTAAAACTTGCGATTTTGGCTTAAATAGCAACGCTCACCTTGCCATATAAGACAAGTGAAAATTTGTGTATGCAATAATTTCGCCAAAATCATTCTGCACATAACGAAAAAAATATATTTCATTGTGTTTCTTTATTATTAAATTAATGTTAACGTATCTAAAATATATTTAGTTGGGTTAGGCTAAATTAAATTGCGCTTGTTGTAATAAGGTTAGGTAGGTTTTCAAAGTTTCTCTTGGTACAAAATTATAAATTTTACATTAACATAAATGAAAAAATATATCTTTAAAGTATAAGAGAAATTTTAGAAAGGACTTAATTTTAGATGAGTTCTTGTTAATTGCAGTTTTACCTAATCGGCACGACATATATATATATATATATATATATATATATATATATATATATATATATATATGTCGTGCCGATTAGGTAAAACTGGTCAATTAGCAAGAACTCATCTAAAATTAAGTCCTTTCTAAAATTTTCTCTTATACGTTTAAAGATATATTTTTTCATTTATGGTAATGTAAAATTTATATTTCATTGTGTTTGTTTATTATTAAATTAATGTTAACGTATCTAAAATATATTTAGTTGGGTTAGGCTAAATTAAATTGTGCTTGTTGTAATAAGGTTAGGTAGGTTTTCAAAGTTTCTCTTGGTACAAAATTATATATTCTTACATTAACATAAATGAAAAAATATATCTTTAAACGTATAAGAGAAAATTTTAGAAAGGACTTAATTTTAGATGAGTTCTTGCTAATTGACCAGTTTTACCTAATCGGCACGACATATATATATATATATATATATATATATATATATATATATATATATATATATATATATATATATATATATATATATATATATATATAATATATATATATATAGTTCGATTAGGTAAAACTTATAGATTTTGGCTTAAATAGCAACGTCTTCTTGCCATATAAGACAAGCGAAATTTTGTGTATGCAATAATTTCGCAAAACCATTCTGAACCTAACGAAAAAATATATTTCATTGTATTTGTTTATTATTAAATTAATGGTAACGTATCTAAAATATATTTAGTTGTTAGGCTAAATTAAATTGCGCTTGTTGTAATAAGGTTAGGTAGGTTTTCAAAGTTTCTCTTGGTACAAAATTATAAATTCTTACATCAACATAAATATAAAAATATATCTTTAAACGTATAAGAGAAAATTTTAGAAAGGACTTAATTTTAGAGGAGTTCTTGCTAATTGACCAGTTTTACCTAATCGGCACGACATATATATATATATATATATATATATATATATATATATATATATATATATATATATATATATATATATATATATATATATATATATATATATATATATATATGTCTTGCTGAATACCTTGAGTATACTTGGGAGGGTTTCGGGGTCAACGCCCCGTGGCACGACTATATATATATATATATATATATATATATATATATATATATATATATATATATATATATATAAAATATATATATATATATATATATATATATATCGTGCCGATTAGGTAAAACTTGTCAATTAACAAGAACTCATCTAAAATTAAGTCCTTTCTAAAATTTTCTCTTATACGTTTATAGATATATTTTTTTCATTTATGTTAATGTAAGAATTTATAATTTTGTACCAAAAGAAACTTTGAAAACCTACCTAACCTTATTACAACAAGCGCAATTTAATTTAGCCTAACCCAACTAAATATATTTTAGATATGTTAACATTAATTTAATAATAAACAAACACAATGAAATATATTTTTTTCGTTATGTTCAGAATGATTTTGGCGAAATTATTGCATACACAAATTTTCACTTGTCTTATATGGCAAGATGAGCGTTGCTATTTAAGCCAAAATCGCAAGTTTTACCTAATCGGCACGACATATATATATATATATATATATATTGATGTACCACCTCTAGAACTTTACTGGGGACCCTCATCCTCAGAGAAGACAATAAACGTTCTCCAGGGAATACTCAAGGTTCTCCCTGGAGCTGTTTGAATATTTTCTTCTCCTACCACCTCCTATATTTTAATAATCAGAATACATTGACAGAAAACTCAAACATGAATACATTGGTACAATATATCAAAGGTTATGAATCTCCTCAAGCTTCTCCAAAGCCGAATGCTAGCTCAGTATGCAACATGCATTTTCCCTCTGAATGACCATGCTGAGGCGCTGAAACATGAAAGTGGCTGCTCTTGGGTCCCTGGTGGTGTCGATAAGTCTGGAACACAGTTCTTTAAGGAAAGGTGTGGTATTTTTCCCCATGATCCCAAGGTCTCTGATCCCACTGGAACAAATTGATACTGTTAGCTTATGTCCCTTTACTTGCCGATCTTGTACTCCTCCCTGTGGTCGGCAGCTCCTCCCTGTCGCCCGACACTGTGATGGATGTAGGTGTCAGCCAGAGTTGACACATGTATAGTCCCATGCTAAGAGCTTGTCATTCTTGGTTGTGAGTATTGTTGGCTGCTAGTTATCGGGGATCTCTGTTTGCTGTGCATCCAGCTGTAGCAAGGGTTCTCTTTATGATGTCGTTGACCTCATTGTGTCTTGCACGCCAGCCCTTGGTTTTGTAACACTTAAGACCATGTAGACCATATTGGTCGGTTTGTGCATCGCCGCAGCTTGGAGACGGGCAGTCTTCCTTTCTAATGTTACAGCCCTAAGCATGTTGGCAAGCACCTTTTCAGCAATGGGGACATCCGAGCTTTACTGTTTGCAGGCAATTGCTGCACTAGGTTTTGGTGCTGGAGCAGCAAGTCTCTCCAATTCAGTGATAGCACTGGCGTAGCTAGGGTTCTGTATTCCTGCTGAATCTTGAGGTTTTCCATAAGAATTTGTCTTATTAACTCTTTTGGTGCTATGGAAGAGGATAGGAAAACTGGTAGAGCAATCTGGGAGGATTTGCGTACTCCCAGCCCCCCAAGCCTGACTGGAAGTGAGGCTTGCAACCACTGTCCATGTTCGAGGGAAAGATTCAATACACGTTCTTGCATTGTCTTAAGGAGAGAGTCATGTTCCTTGAGTTTCGGACTGCTGAAGGCTGGGGAGCATCTCAAGAAGTAGGGACGTTTTGGGATTGACAGGCACCTGGTGAGTAGGTACAAGGCATCATGAGTATCGATGTCTTTCATCCTGCCTTCCATCGTCCTGAGATGTGAGATTTTTTTTCTAGGATCAAATCGATGTCATTGGACCCAAGAGGAGCACCAAGGAGAGTGCTGTTGGCTATATCAATGGCTCATGCTCCTGGTAAAACAGCACTAATATTCTGGATCATCTGTTGATTGGTAGAAACTATTTCACATATGGTGGGGTTTAATGATATGCCCAGACCCTCTCCCATGTCATTATTTTTTCTGATGTCCTCTAAGAGATTCTGTAGTGCCAGCTAGGGTACCATCATCCAAGAACCAGATACTGAGCTCACTGGAGGTCGTTTCTGTGACTTCCTTGATTACCAGACAGAATAGAATGGGAGCGAGAGGGGACCCCTGTTGCACACCCTTACACGAGTCAATTTCATGGTCCCCAAACAATAGTTTACAAGTCACATTATAACACGATTCTATAAAGGGATAGAGGGAAGGGAAGTGTCTAGGAACTGCTTGGAAAGCTGCAGCCCCTCTGACTAAGTTGAAAGCATTGGCAAAGTACAATTTGATCAAGGCTATTTCATCGGACATGTTGCTGATGTATACTCGTGCTGCGTGGGCATCTGCTTCACAGCCTTCTTGAACACCAAACCGTGCTGAGTTGGTGTTACGCAGAAAGTAGGAGCTCCTGGGGGCTTAAAGCCTTGTCTAAGGGCAAAGGTAAAAGTTACACAAATCTCCTGTAAAACTAGATCACCCAGGGATATCCCAGTCAAAACAGAAAGTGAAAAACCAGCATTTAATACAACAATGGGTTGGTTATCAGAGGGTTCAGGAAAAATGCCTCCTTAGAAAAATATACATTTACTTAGCATAACACTATATACACTCACTAAATATACACCCAGCTCCCTCGCGTAGCATAAACACCCACAAATTGATACATGGAGAGTCGGTGGGCTGGAGAGGTAGAGCAACAAAAAGACATACATGTCCCTATGGGGTCGGTGCCCAGAAGACGCCGTCCCCTACTCTCCTCTCAAGAATATCTCATCCTATAATATCAGTCCTCACTCATCCCACAGAACCCTGACCACATCAGAGCCCAGATGAGCGTACTGGTAAACAATTAAAACGCCTATGGCTTGAGTTGGCTAAACAAAAGGAGTACAACATTACAAAACTTAGCTTAACTAGACGCGTCTGGCCAGCGTTTTTCACCCATGCTGCTTTCCCCACGTGACTGCCCAAGCCAAGCCACCCACGCTTACCTGCTAACGAAAACACAGTTGGAAAATAAGTCCCTGGCAGGATTTCCTTACATTTCACAGTTTAAATTACTTTACAGTACCTACTAAATGCATAGCATATTTCTAAAATTATGGTTGACATTTATCCATAGTTCATACATTATGATTTTCGATTATGTCACAGTTCATAAAAATTATGGCACACTTCTCCAATATATATATATATATATATATATATATATATATATATAGTATATATATATATATATATATATATATATATATATATATATATATATATATATATATATATATATATATATATATATATATATATATAATATATATAAAAGTAGTAGGTTAGTAGTCAGCAACCACCCAGGAGGTACTACCGTCCTGCTAAGTGAGTGTAAAACGAAAGCCTGTATCTGGTTTACATGATGGTAGGATTGCTGGTGTCTTTTTTCTGTCTCATAAACATGTAAGATTTCAGGTATGTGTTTCTACTTTTACTTACACTTAGGTCACGCTACACATACATGTACACGTTTATGTATACACACTCATCTGAGTTTTCTTTGATTTTATCTTAATAGTTCTTGTTCTTATTGCTTTTCCTTTCATATCCTTGGGGAAGTGGAATAAGAATATTTCCTCCATAAGCCATGCGTGTTGTGAAAGTCAACTAAAATGCCGGGAACAATGGGCTAGTAACCCGTTTTCCTGTATAGATTTACTAAAAAGAAAAAAGAAGAAAACCGTCAAAGTGGGATGTTTGAATGTGCGTGGATGTTGTGCGAATGATAAGAAAGAGATGATTGTAGATGTTATGAATGAAAAGAAGCTGGATGTCCTGGCTTTAAGTGAGATAAAGCTGAAGAGGTAGGAGAGTTTCAGTGGGGAGAAATAAATGGGATTAGGTCAGGGGTTTCAAATAGAGTTAGAGCTAAAGAAGGAGTGGCAATAATGTTGAATAATCAGTTATGGCAGGTAAAGAGGGAATATAAATGTATAAATTCAAGGATTATGTGGAGTAAAATAAAGGTTTGATGTGCAAAGTGGGTTATAGTAAGTGTTTATGCACCTGGAGAGGAGAGAAGTGTAGAGGAGAGAGAGAGATTTTGGGAAATGTTCCTCTTCAAGGGGGGCTCCTTGGCGTGGTGAAGAGGCTCTTGGTCTGAGGAATTAGACCTTTTGGTCTTCTTCCTCAGACCGAGCCTAATTATCCTCCAATCCCCCTCCCCAATCCCATCTCCTCCATCCTCCCTTTTTCCCTTTCCTCCTCTTCCTCCTCATCCCTCCCTTAGTTCCTTCCCAGTTTTACCCTGGGAGCTTCTCTCCTCAGGCATTCTAGTTCCTAGGTAGGGGGAAGGGTATCGTGGTCCATCCCATTCCATTGAGGTCCTTGGCGGTGGTGTAGTTTGCCGTGGAATCTGGATCGCCTGGGGATGTCCTGATCCCTCTCCGGTCACCCTGGGGGTGGCCTTGGGTATCTTTCGGGCGACGGGTGTATCTCTGGAGGCCACCTTTCAGATTCCGGGGGTGGTGACCGAAGGCGGTATGCTTTGTGGCGGATATCCGGCTGCCCTCTCTTTTGTCCGCCGAGGTGGCTCGGTGGATGTGAGGTTGCTATCCCGGATTGCTGGTTTACTGGCATGAAGGGTAGGGTATGGCACGGGTTCCATGCAGCATCTGCACTACTTGCGGTGTTGAGGTCCTCTTGGGCGCGGAGGGGGATTTACGCTCCCTTTCATTCCTCCTAGGAGCTATTCCTCCACGTTCCCCCCTGTTTTTATTCTTTTTTTATTTTTATTTTATTTTCTTCTTTCTTTTTTTTCATAAAAATAAAAAGAAGTAACCTAACCATGGCTGACCCAATCCATGAACTCACTACCCCCGGGCCCCTTCCTGACACCGCACCCAGTACTGACCCTGCCTCGTTAACGGACAACTCTTTGGACACCTCTCATGCCCCTGTACCTCTTGCTGCTGGTGCCGGTTCGTCACCTTCTTCAGGTACCGAGGTTCTGACCACTTTTGACATATCTGACCTTCGCTCTTCTCTGACCTTGATTCCGGCTTCTCCCTCGATGGTGCGGCAATTTTCGAATCGTTCGCCCGTCTCCCATCGGACCACCCCCGGTCCCACACCCAAACGACCAAGACGACACT
>WNWK01028810.1:0-25002 GCA_009830355.1 Cherax destructor | reverse complement strand
CTTTATATAGTAATGCCCTTTCAAGTAAAGAAGTTTTGTATTTCATTTTCATCTCTTCCTGCATCATTCCCTATAAAGTACAGTGGTCCCTCTACTTACGAGCAGCTCCCAACTTGAACAATTATGAAGTGTATTTTTGTAGGTGCTTTTGTAAGTGTATTTTTGGGGGTCTGAAACGGATTAATCTAATTTTCATTATTTCTTATGGGAAAAAAATTCCTTCAGTATCGGCACTTGAATAGCCGTCTGGAACGAATTAAGCTCGAACTCCGAGGTACCACTGTATTGTACTTTAATTGTATGTCATACTGACGTTATACCAAATCTTTCTACATAATGTAATCTGTTTTTCAATGTAATCAGTTTACACTTATCATTAAGGGAGGACTGAGTATTCAATATGATCTGCATATCTTTCCTAAAAAAAAAAAAAAAAGTATGATTTTGGTGTCAATAACTACACTAGGTTGAGAATGCCATACATTATACCCTAAAATATATTGTTTTTCATATCAGGCCACTGATTCTAAATGTTTGCAAGAATACAAAATTCTTCATGAAGTATATTGAGGAATATGAAAAAAACAGCAATGAGTACACAAATATTTTATCATTTTAGTCTATTTTCTAGAATGTTAATGTTTAAAATATGGGTTTTCATTTTGTAAACAGCATGCAATCTCAACCTAATGAAATTATTAAATACTCATAATTCAATTCAAAACCAAAGTTTATACCTCTTTCATTTTTTTCAACATGCTTTTTTTATTCAACACATTGGCCAAAAATTGAAGAAACACTTTCACCATCATTCAACACAATCACTGTCTTTGCAGAGGTGCCTGAATTGACAGTTTAGATATCACTCCAAACAGCCAATATCCCAAACCCTCCTTTAAAGTGCAGGCATTGTACTTTCACGTCCAGGACTCAAGTCCGCTAACCAGTTTCCATGAATCCCTTCACAAAATATTACCCAGCTCACACTGCAACAGCTCGTCAGGTCCCAAAAACCATTCGTCTCCATTCACTCCTATCTAACACGCTCACACATGCCTGTTGCATGTCCAGGCCCCTTGCATACAAAACCTCTTTTACCCTCTCTCTCCACCCTTTCCTGGGACGACTCCCTCCCTCTCCTCCTCCACTTTCATATACAGTGGACTCCCGAGTTACAAGCACCTCTGAAATCGTACAATTATGTAGTGTAATATTGTAGTGCTTTTGTAAGTGTATTTTTGGGGTCTGAAATGAACTAACCTACTTGACATTATTCCTTAAGGAGAAAATTGCTCGGTAATGGCACTTGAGCAGCCTTCTGGAATGAATTATGCTCGTAACTCGGGGTTCACTGTATAACCAAAATTATTTATACCTGACAAGTTTTGGGGCATCATCACACCCTCTTGAATATTTCATAATTGAAGACTCAAGGGCTCGCTGTCTAATTTGTTCAATGTTTTCTTCATGACGACGAGCAGATTCTTCTTGCTTCTGTTGAATTTTTTTACCAATTCTGACTCTTGGCTAGCTGAGCCTAAAAACAAATAAAATAAAAAATATAATATTCATTTCAAAAAATACACATTTTTTTATATAAAGCAATTGCAAAGAATAAACAGATTTTGTATAGACTGGCTAATAAGAGTCAAAACATGGAGCTTTCTAGAAATTTGCAATGAGGAATATTTATTAAAAATCATGTACACATGAAGCTATACACTTCCTAATTACCTACACTTTGGAGAGGAAACTATAAATGGAAGGGGGTAGGGGAAGGTTAAGGAGGTTTTGAGTGCTAGGGGCTTGAACATCAAACAGGCTTGTGTGAGTGCATTAGACTGAAATGAGTGAGAAAAGAGTGGTTCTCCTAGACCACTATCAAGTCACAAATGAGAAAACAAGGGAAAACGCTTAAAAACTATTTAAAAAATGGCAGTTACAGCAGCAGTAGTGGTGGTGGTGGTGCCAAACTGATTGGGATAAACTAAAGCAGACTGTCAATTGCGACAGTTTTTTTTATCATGACACTGCAATTTTTTTATAACAGTGTAAATACAGGGAAAAAATGGCTAAAAGCCGTTACAAAAAAGGTAGTATGTAACTTAAAATTTGACTGCAACATTCACTAACATAACGTATAGTCATTCATTTACGTAAGGGTATTAATAAAAATGTTGAGTATCTTAGTGATTGATAATAAAGAGAAAAAGTATAATAATTTAAAGAGAAAGTAAAGGCATCACCATGATAAACGCTTGTGTTTGAAGTTCAGAGAGCTGCCACAGTACGTATACACTGTTTACATATAAATTGTTTATCACCACAGGAGTCTCAGGAAAACTCATGTGACTAAATTAGTTGTTTCCTGAATACCAGTCAATACATACAGTGTTTTCATATTCTTTTATCATCAAAGGGAGGATACTGGGGACAATGTTTATATACATATTGGATTTCCAAGATTTATATATCCTTTGTTTCCTTCTGCTTGCATAATCAGGATTATGAGAGGTAATTAAACATAATGCAATACAGTACCTTGTGATAGTGTATATTGTATACATGTCATCAATTTAGTTGTTACATTTTTTATTTTGTTATAAAAATGATTTTAATATTCGGGAGTTGACAGGTTCTGGACCTGTCTGAGAGATACCACTACTCTATATACCCTCTGCTTCTCTTCATTTGCATAATTAAAGTGAAATTTATCTGTACCGTAGAACCACGTCCTACCCTGCCTTCCTTCCACTACAGATTTATACACACTCCAAATAGCTCAATTTTGTTCCTCTCTAAATGTCCAACCAAATTCAACAACCCTCTGCAACCTCTGATAATACTTTAGTAACCAGCCCCACCTTCTAATATCTGAGTTACGGATTCTGCATAGTATAAACACAACACACTGCCCTCAGACATGACATCTCCATTCCTCCAGCCTTCTCCTTGTTGCAACATTCACCACCCAAGCTCATACCCACATAAGAGCATTGGTATCACTATACTCATACATTCCCTTTGCTTCCATGGATAACGCTCTTTGTCTACAAAGACCTCAGTGCAAACTCACCTTTTTTCCCCTTCATCAATTTTATGGTTCACCTCACCTTCAAACACCCATCTTCTAACAAGTCCATCCCTAGATATCTGAACACATTTACTTCCCCATATTCCCCCCCTCTAATCTGATATCCTATCTTTTATTCCCTAAATTTTTTATCCATTACTTACTCTTTCCTATGTTCACTTTTAATTTCCTTCTTTTACATACCTTCCAAATTCATCCACTAACCTCCCAAATTCTCTTGAGAATCTCCCAAAAGCACAGTGTCATCAGCAGAAAGCATCAGTGACAACTCCCACTTTGTGTTAGATCTTTATCTTTTTAAACCCACACCGCTTTCCAACACCTGAGCATTCACTTTTTTTACAACCCCCCTCTATAAATATGTTGAACCATATTCCTGGCTATTTCGCTAGTATGCCTTCTGGGTTATTTACTAAGAACAAGAAACTGCCCATTCTACTATCAGAACTACTCTAAAATAACAGAAGCGGAAATTTGGTCAATTTTACACAAAAATCAACAGATTCCAATTAAAAAACAAAGTAAAACACTGTAGTCATTCCAGCCACTAGGCAACCTTCCTCTGTTCATTAATCACTTTCCAAGGCCTCTCCTATAAAACATTTGCCTCCATTTTGATTCCATCTGTATCACAATTAAATATTGAAGTTTTACTATATTTTTAATAATAAAATATAACCAAGAATGATTAGTAATGGTTTAGAACACCCCAATATAATTGAAGCAGACCTAGTAAAACACATGAAACAGAATGGGGTGGGGAAAAGAGGTCCTGCCCTGCTTTATGAAAGTTGCCAAAAACTGAATATTTCCACTGATTTGAGCCCCATTTCAAACTACTGTACTTCTAGTCTTGAAACAAAGAAATCATCTCTTCTTCACTAGAAGAAGCAACAATGAAACCAAAAAACCACCCTAGAAAACACCTAAAGTCTGTTTTAAAACCAAACACAAGTTAGTTCAGAGGTTTGCTTTTTCGAAATGCATAGCGTGCGGCAAGATTTTAATGCTGTGACACTCATTACACAAATGTGTTCTCTCATGTCTAGGGCAAAATTTATTACTCACAGCATATCTGAGAGCACTGTGCTTAACCCTTTGGGGGTCGACAGGCCTTCTCAGAAACACGTATCAGGGTCGAAAATTTTTGGAAAAAAAAATAATTTTTTCTTATGAAATGATAAAATCTTTTCCGATCTTAACGACACCTAAAGTATGAAATTTGAATGAAAACTTATGGAATTATGTTCTCGCTTATCGGCTCAAAAATTTTTATGCATCGGCGATTTTGCCCACTTTGACCCTTTTTTCCAAATTTCCAATGTTCCAGTCCACTAAAATCATGCTATTTCGCTAGAACCCATTTCTTCTATCGATTGAGCAAAAAACCGTTTTTCCCAATTTCAACTCCCCAAAAATAGGGGTCAGAAAAGGGAAATTTGGCCAATTTCACACAAATTTCAAACGATCCCAAATTTTCAAAATGGGGTCCAGAATAAACAAGGCAGACATTCCTGGCACAAAAATAACATTTCTCTGTTCATTAGTCATGTCTCCAGGCCCTCTTACATTACTTTTGCTTTCCATTTTAATTTTTACTCAAAAAAATAGAAGATTTACTGTTATGTATACAACTGCACTTTAAAAAATGGTATAAAATATCAGCGCATTTGGGAAAATATTAGACTCCCCAGTTGATGTGTTTTGGACGCACGGTGTGATTTGTTTACTTGCAGGGGAAAATGAACATTTTCGCTATTTTGAGCCAATTTCAAAGTACAGTGGTCCCCCGGTTTAATATTTTTTCATTCCAGAATGTTTTCAATGCCATTCCCAAACGAATTTATCCCCTTAAGAAATGTTGAAAAATAGACTAGTCCTTTTAGCCCCCCAAAATTTACACTTAAAAAAGCATTTAAAAAAAAATTTAATAAAAGGGTGAGTTTGGGGACCATCGTAAACCGGGGTACCACTGTACTTGTCATTGTCAACCAGTCAAAATCATCTCTATTTCTGTAATATATCTTCCATTCTATCAAATGAGACCCAAAAAAACGAGAATACATCAATAAATACCATACAAAAAAGACTGCAAAGTCCCTGTTTTATAAAAAAAAACGGGCAGAGTTTTTTTTTCCCCATTATGCACTGTGTGGTGCAGGATTTTTTCAGCGCACACTGACCACACAGACCCATCTATCAAAGAGGGCCACCACCCTTTCCCCTTAATTTGAGGCCCAGAATTTACGTGTACTAGTACGGCACCACCAAAGGGGGTTTAAAAGGATCACGGGAAATGGCAACAACAACATAGATTTAAGAAGACAGTAAAAAAGGGTTAAAAAAGAGAACAAAAAAATTTAAAGAATTACAAAATTAAATTGGGTTTTTGAAGGGCGAGGTTAACCACAGAACTGATGAAGGAAAATGGTGAGTGGGGCACTGAGGTGTTGTGGAGACAAAAACTTTATACATGGAGGCAAAGGAATGAGAGAAATAGTGGTACCAACACTCTAAAGGGGTGTGAAGCTTGGGTTGTGAATCCCAGCAAGGAGGCAGCGGGAGGAGTGGAGATGTCCTGTCAAAGGGGCAATGTGTGGTGAAAATTTATGCAGAGAATTTCTAGTGTAGAAATAAGGAGGAGGTGGGAGCTACAAAAGTATTATTCAGAGGGCTGAAGAGGGGTTGTTGAGGTGGTTTGATCATTTAGAGAAGATGGACAAAATAGAATGATTTGGAGGGTGTATAAATTGTGGGGGAGGAGAGGAGGAGAGGGGTCATCCTAGGAAAGGTTGGGGGGAGGGGGGGGGGTTTGGGGCAGGGGGGAAATGCAGCAGGCATGTGTGAGCATGTTAGATAGGAATGAATGGAGACGAAGGGTTTTTTGGGATCTGAGGGCTGCTGGAGGTGAGTGGGGAATATTTTGTGAAGGGATTCGGGGAAACCAGTTAACTGGATTTAGTTGGACTTGAGTTCTGGAAATGGGGACAATGCCTGCATTTTAAAGGGGGGGTCGGGGATAGTGAAGTTGGGGGGGACTTTTTCCAGTTGCGATATGAGCGCCTCTGAAAGACAGGATTTTTAAAGTGAGGTGAAAGTGTTGAATATGATGAAAGTATTTTTTTTTGGGATTTTCTTTTTTGGGTCACCCTCCCTTTGGTGGGAGAGGGCCGATTGTTGGAAAAAAAAAAAAAAGTACTGTACAGTGGACCCCGAAAAACACCGGGAAAACGTACAAATTTAAATATAATATTGTAAGTGCTATGGAATGTATTTTGGGGGGCTGAAATAGACTAACCTACGTGACATTATTTCTTTGGAGTAAATTGCCGGGGAATGGCATGAGGGCTTGAATGAAGTTTTTACTCGGGGTCCACTGTTTTGTTTTTTTGGGTTAGCTCTATTGTTCACTTAATATATGATATGTATAAACACGTTTTTCAGACTTTTATATACGGGGACCAGTTTTGACAGCCCCAACTCGAACAATTATGTGAGTGTATTGTAAGTGCTTGTAAGTGATATTTTTGTAGGTCTGAAATGGGCTAATCTAATTTTCATTATTAATTATGGGAACAAAATTTTTTTTGTAACGGCACTCAACAGCCTTCTGGAATGAATTATGGCCGAAACTCAGGGTACATGACATCTGAAAATAAAAAAAAAATTTTACTTTTTCAGCAATTTTTGCTTTCAGCGTAGCCCGGAACCTAACCTGTTGACAAGCGGGGGCCCGCCTGTCTTACGTAAATACGTAGAAAAAGATATTTACTAGAACATTCATCTAATCCAATGGCATTTCACCTTTTGGGGCTGCTAACCAGTCCAGGAAAAGAGAAAAAAGACTAGAATTTAGATTTAACCTTGAGAGAAAATTAAGTCCATATCAAGAGCACTCTAAGCCTCTAACCTCTATGAGACTTCACTTTGATTAATGCTAATTTGTACAAAGTGCTGATTATCAGGAACAAAACCCACTCATTACTTGACAGTCTACTGTATATAACTGTCTAAAAATGGATGGTGCATCTGTGGCTCTGAGAAGATACCCCTCATATTTGTGTGTCGGGCCCAGATGATACTTAATTTATATCAAGACTCAAACAGTACCTTTATTGCTCCTACATAGACATCCTTCCGGGCCCCCCCTGCCTGTTCTGTCGTTAGTGGTAAAGGTGCTCTGAAAAGAAACTAAAGCCGGCAAAGTAATAACTTTTAAAGAGTTAAATTGATTAAGCCATCAAAAGAAAAATAATGTTCTCATTTTGAGACTAAAAAAAAGAGACAGCATAGGTTAAACAATATTTAGATATTTAGAAGATATTAGAGTATGTGAGAAGATGAAGAAACTAATACAAAACTAAATCCTTTAATTATTTACAGTAAGGAAAATTAATATTTTACAGATAAAGCCCCCAAATTGAATCATTTATTGTAAGAAAATTCTACATAATTTTTTACTTCGTGATTTAATTTCACTACTGTATACTGTATGAAGAGGGGGTGTAGACAAACCTGCTGCAGAGCTGACAGTCTTTCTTCACGGTCCGAGCTTTTCTGGGGCTTGTTCAAAGTTCTTCACGTCGTTCTGTTTGCTGCCAAAAAAATACGTTCACAACGTCGACGTCTCTTCTCACACAATTCTCCCATTGAGCCTATTGTAATACAATACCAAATATAATGACATATTTACCTTAACTATTTATAGGCAAATTTGATATCTAGTTTTGAGACTGGTCTGGGGCCAGTTTTTTCCTAATGACTACCAATAAAGTCAGGCTGGTGGAACTTTCATACCACAAGTCAATATTATTTTAAATTTTTATTATAGTCATGGGGAGATGCACCTGGGAAATGGGAAGGGAATCAAGTTTGAGCAGAGAAAGGGAAGGAAAACCACCTTTTTAAGGGTTAAAATTGCTAAAGCAACATATAGAAAGGGGGAAGGGGTAACTTACCATCAACAAGGCACCCCTTTTTAAGGGTTAAAATTGCTAAAGCAACATATAGGCACCTAAACAAACTTTAAAGGTTCCCCTTCTGTTAACAACTGAATTCAGCGTATTTCTTATTTCTTATTCTTCATTTTTCTTACTGCTCCCAAATGCACTTTTTTCATCCAAGCCAAGCCAAGCCAAGCCAAGCCACTTTTCTGAATTAATCATCGAACTAGATCAGAATTTTTTTTTTAAAATGCTGACCATCTTCCACGGGGGGTAGGGTGACCCAAAAAAAAAACTTTTTCACCATCATTCACACTATTACTGTCCCGCAAAAAGGTGCGCAGATATGACAGTTTAGATGTCACTCGAAACAGCAAATACATATTCCCAAAAACCTTCTATAGAGTACATGCCCGTCTTCCAACTCCAGGATTCAAGTCCTGCTAATTTAATATGAGAAAATAGATGAAGACTTTTTTGTACCAACTTTAAGAACAAGAAACTATAATCGTAAACTGAGGGAAGTTTAAAAAATGACAAATTAAAACAATAGACAAGACAATAAAAGTCTAACTGCCCCTGTAACTACAATTGGGTAACCAGAAATTCAAAACAGTGTACTCGTAACACTGGTCATGCAACATGTTTTATTCTGAAGATAAATCTCAACAGCTTCTCCTCACTTAACAACAGAGTTCCTTTCCTAAGACCACATCAAACAAATTCGTCACTAAGCAAGGAGCATACTATAATGGTAGTGGGTTTGTATGAACCATCTTTGTTATTGTTTTTAAAATCACCTTTGCACCATTTATAACATTTTTAGAATATTTTTAAATGTTTAACAGTAGTGTACTGTAATTGTAATAAACAGAATAGAGGGAAAAACAGCTCTAATATACAGTGGACCCTTGAATTTTGTCCCCCTTGGTTCGTGAAATTTGAAAATCGAGACTTTTTCGCCCAGATATTGGCTTGATTTTGTGTTTTTTTAGAAATCGGCAGTTGTATGAAGCGCGCCCGAGTGGCCCCCCAACCCCCATGGGCAAACAAACACCATTCCCGTCAGTCTGGCATTGTATTCGGCGAGTGACGATCACTTCCCCGTTTTATACGATACATTTTTTAATAATCCATTGTTTTTTTTGCTTGCAATTTCAAATAAGCCACCATGGGCCCAAAGAAAGCTCCCAGTGCCAACCCTTTGGTAAAGAAAGTGAGGAACATCATAGAATTAAAAGAAAGAAATCGCAGCAAAGTACCAAAGTGGAGTCAATAAAGGCTATAGAGCCAGCCAGTGATAAAGTGTAGCATTAACAATGTAGCAAATGGGGTTTAAACAATTAAGCGATAAAAAAAAGGGTGACACGGGGAAAATTCTCCAATGTTGTTTGAGGTACAGTGGACCCCGGAATCAACACCTCCCAACTCAACCTATTATGTAAGTTTATTTTGTAAGTGCTTTTTTTTAAATGTATCTTTGGGGGTCTGAAATGGACTAATCTAATTTACATTATTCCTTATGGGAATAAATTCGTTGCTAACAGTACTTGAACAGCATTCTGGAATGAAGAATGTTCGATTTCCCCGGGGGGCCACTGTATATAGGGGGACTGACAAGAACGCCGCCCTCTGCCACCATCTCCTCCAAGGTAAATTAAATTCTTTCTTATTAATAAAGTTAAATATTTCTTATTTATAAAGTGTAAATATTTCTTATTTATAAATTAAAGTGTAAAATTTTTTATTTATAAATTACGTACATTGTTTCAGTGTGAATTAGTGGTGGTGGCCTGTTTCCTCCACCACCAGCAGTATAGACGGCTTGGGTCAGTGGCTCTTATAAACCCAACAACAATAACACTAACAGCTTCACATACGTAATGACATTTTATTCATTCTAGAGAATATCATGTTTCTATTTTATTAATATTGTTTATTATGTCATATTCGATGTTGTGGTCGATAAATAAGCCGCAGAGGTGATATTAGTGTCATATTGAACCATTTTGTCCTGCCTCCAAACAATACACTCGCCTCCCTCCCCCCTCCTCCCCATCTTCCATACATCAACAAGAGTCTTCAATAAAGGTAAGTGTGATGTTAAATGTTCATTTATACATGTTATTAGTATACAATACAATACAATTTTATTTCTTTGTTTGTGTACATGGGTTTATTTTACAATCATAAATTGAGGTGCAAGGAGAGCCTCTGGCATGCCTTGGCATTAGGGGCAGCTAATCTAATGGCTTATAGACTATGAACATAATATTGGAGTAATTGAGTGAGTTTGAATTGGTAGATGTTCAAATTATGATACAGTGGACCCCGGTGTTGCCCTGCTCAAAACACTCCCTTTTATATAAGTGTATTTTTTTAAATGCTTTTATAAGTGTAGTTTTGGGGGTCTAAAAGGACTAGTCTACTTTACATTATTTCTTAAGGGAAAAAATTCGATTGGTAATGGCACTTCAACAGCATTCTGTTACGAAAAATGGACGAACACCGGGGGTACACTGTATGATGATAATACATTGCTCATTACAAAATGATGATAGACATTGTAACTAGTGTTTAGTAGGATGGAACATAATAGTAAAAATTAAAAATTATCTTAATGAAAATAACATTGAGCATTTTGAGAAGTAATTAACAGTTTGAGTATTTAGTTTGGGGTTTTGATTAGGTGGTAACATAATTGAAAAAATTGAAATTATTTTATAGGAAAATAACTTTGAGCATTTTGAAGGCAATTTACAGTATGAGTATTTAGTTTAGGGTGAGTAGGTGGTTTTTGAAAGAGTTTTAAATTGATTTTCAGACAAGGTTATTTTAGCATTTCCTAGTAATGAGTTCCAGATCTGGGGCCCTTTATGTGCATAGAATTCTTACATAGGTTGCTTGGACACGGGGTACATCAAAAAGTGATCTGTATCTTGTGTTAAGGTCATGGGTCCTATTAAAGTTAGTGAGGAGAATTTTGAGGGGGAGGGTTTATATTAGAATGTAGAGTTTTATGTATGTAGTAGGCACAAAAATAAGTGTGAATGTTCTTTATGGTGAGTAGTTTTAGGCTTTTGAATATTGGTGAGTATGCTGTCTAGAGTGGGAATTTGTTATCATTCTGACTGCAGCCTTTTGATGGGTTATGAGTGGTCTAAGGTGATTTAATGTTGTTGATCCCCATGCACAGATTCCATACGTGAGATATGGGTAAATGAGCGAGTGATATAGTCAAGGAGAGCTGATTGAGGCACATGGTAGCGTATCTTAGATAATATGCCTACTGTCTTAGAAATTTTCTTGGAAATATGTTGTTGTGTGTTTGGTTTAAAGGGTACTGTCAATGTGGATTCCTAGGAATTTTCCCCCCTTGGTCTTGTGTGGGTGAACCGTTGAGTGTTATGTTAAGTGGAACATTTGTAACTCTGTTTCCAAACTGTATAAAGTAGGTCTTGTCAGTATTTAGGTAAGTTTATTAGTCGTCATCCCTGTCGATATTTTCTGTAGTTCTGCATTAACAGTATTGGCCAGTATGACTGGATTTGGGTGAGAGAAGACATATGTTGTGTCATCAGCAAATAATATGGGTTTGAGTAGTTGTGATGCAATAGGTAGGTCATTGATGTAAATGAGGAATAAGAGTGGACCCAGTACACTTCCTTTAGGGATCCGACTGTAATTTGCTGTGTGGAAGACTTCGCTCCATTTGTGTACACGTATTGGCTTCTGTTACTAGGTATGACTTTATGTAGTTGAGCAGTGCCCTCTTATACCATATTCTAGTTTTGTAAGCAGTAAATCATGATCGCTTTTCTAAAGTTTGCGTAGATCACTGAAGATTCAAGTGGAACTTCTTTCTTCTCTAGTGCGGTATATATTAACTCTAGCATTTTATAATGGCATCATTTGTGCTTTTTTTGGCCCCGAATCCAAACTGACTGGGGTTAGTCGTTGTTGGGGATGAGGTAGGAATAGATCGTCTATGAATTAATTTTTCAAAGATTTTAGAGCAGTGGTAAATTGGATATTGGTCTATAATTATTCAAAATTTTTTTGATCACCTCATTTTGGATGGGGGGCCCTTGCTATTTTGAGAATTGATAGGAAAGTAGGTTTCAATGGATTTATTGAATAGTGTTGCAATAATTGGTGTGCTTTATATTTATTAGTCATTCTTTTCGGGAAATCTATATTTTAAACTCTACAAATTTTTTTTTTTTTAAAACTCGGGTGTCTGAAACGGATTAATTTGGGTTTACAGTGGACCCCGCTATTCAAACACTCCCCAAAATCCCCCTTTTTGTAAGTTTATTATTGTAAGTGCTTTTATAAGTGTATTTTTGGGGGTCTGAAATGGACTAATCTAATTTACATCATTCCTTATGGGAATAAATTCGTTTGGTAACAGCACTTGAACAGCATTCTGGAATGAAAAATGTTCGAATAGCGAGGTCCACTGTACATTATTTCTTGCGAGGAAAATGGTTTTGAAAATCATGAATTTTGACTTTCGGAGGACTCTCTGGAACAGATTAATCATGAAATTCAAGGGTCCACTGTACATTATTTAGGTATGCATACTGGTCAGAGCCCGTCATAAGTCCGAGTCAACGGTAAACTAGTACGTCGCTAAGTGAGGAGAGGCTGTACATATATTACTGACATTCTTACCTGTCTTTCTGCCTCAAGTGCTTTACGTCTCTCTTGAGCTGCAACTTCTTTAGCAGCTTTTTCTTCTTGTCTTCGAGTCCGTTCCTCGGCCATGTCTGCCAAACGAGACTCATGGCTCTACGTGTGAAAAATAAGCAAACTTTATCACATATAATTCAATACATTATCATATATATATTCCACAGACAACTTCTGAAGGAATATTGCAGAACTACAATCACTACTGTGCAAGACTTCTCGTAACACAAAGCACATAATTAAGTAGGCACTTGTACTGTTGATTATTTATTTCTCAGGATTTAATTAAGATAATTTCTAAGTGAGAGAGTAATTGTGGTTGGGGATCTTAATGCTAAAGTGGGTAAAAATGTTGTGGAGGGAGTAGTAGGTAAATTTGGGTGCCAGGGTAAATGTAAATGGGGAACCATTAATTAAGCTATGTGTAGAAAGAGGTTTGGTAATATGTAATACATATTTTATGAAAAAGAGGATAAATAAATATACAAGGTATGATATAGCACGTAAGGAAAGTAGTTTGTTGGATTATGTATTGGTGGATAAAAGGTTGATGGGTAGGCTTCAGGATGTACATGTTTATAGAGGGCAACGGATATATCGGATCATTATTTGGTTATAGCTACAGTTAGAGTAAAGGTAGATGGGACAAAAGAAAATGGCAACAGCAAGTAAGAGAGAGGTAAAAGTGTATAAACTAAGGGAGGAGGAAGTTAGGGTGAGATATAAGCAACTATTGACAGAAAGGTGGGCTAGTGCAAGTATGAGTAGTGGGAGAGGGGTTGAAGAGAGTTGGGATAGTTTTAAAAATGCAGTATTAGAATGTGGGGCAGAAGTTTGTGGCTATAGGAGGGTGGGTGCAGGAGGAAAGAGGAGTGAGTGGTGGAATGAAGAAGTAAAGGGTGTGATAAAAGAGAAAAAGGTAGCTTATGAGAGGTTTTTTACAAAACAGAAGTGTTAATAGAAGAGCAGAGTATATGGAGAGTAAAAAAAAGGTGAAGAGAGTGGTGAGAGAGTGCAAAAGAAGAGCGGATGAAAGAATGGGAGAGGCTCTGTCAATTTTGCTGAAAACAAGAAAAAATTTTGGAGTGAGATACACAAGGTAAGAAAGCCTAGGGAACGAATGGATTTGTCAGTTAAAAACAGAGTAGTGGAGTTAATAGATGGGGAGCTGGAGGTATTGGGTAGATGGTGGGAATATTTTGAGGAACTTTTAAATGTCGATGAAAAAAGGGAGGCGGTAATTTCATGTACTGGCCAGGGAGGTACAACATCGTTTAGGAGTGAAGAAGAGCAGGATGTGAGTGTGGGGGAGTTGCATGAGGCATTACGTAGAATGAAAGGGGGTAAAGCAGCTGGAACTGACGGGATCATGACAGAAATGTTAAAAGCAGGGGAGGATATAGTGCTGGAGTGGTTGGTAATTTTGTTTAATAAATGTATGAAAGAGGGGAAGGTACCTAGGGATTGGCAGAGAGCATTTATAGTTCCTTTATATACAGGGAAGGGGGATAAAAGAGAGTATAAAAATTATAGGGGAATAAGTTTACTGAGTTCTCCATGGGGAAGTGGAACAGAATTCTTCCTCCGTAAGCTATGGGTGTCGTAAGAGGCGACTAAAATGCCGGGGGCAAGGGGCTAGTAACCCCTTCTCCTGTATATATTACTAAATGTAAAAGGAGAAACTTTAGTTTTTCCTTTTAGGCCACCCTGCCTCGGTGGGAAACGGCCGACGTGTTGAAAGAAAGAAAGAAGAAGTTTACTGAGTATACCAGGTAAAGTGTATGGCAGGGTTATTATTGAAAGAATTAGAGGTAAGACAGAGAGTAGGATTGCAGATGAGCAAGGAGGCTTTAGTGGGTAGGGGATGTGTAGATCAAGTGTTTACAGTGAAGCATATATGTGAACAGTATTTAGATAAAGGTAGAGAAGTTTTCATTGTACTTATGGATTTAGAAAAGGCATATGATAGAGTGGATAGGGGAGTAATGTGGCAAATGTTGCAAGTGTATGGAATAAGTAGTAAGTTACTGAAGGTTGTAAAGAGTTTTTATGAGGATAGTGAGGCTCAGGTTAGGGTGTGTAGGAGAGAGGGAGATTACTTCCCAGTAAAAGTAGGTCTTAGACAGGGATGTGTATTGTCACAATGGTTGTTTAATATATTTATAGATGGGGTTGTAAAAGAAGTAAATGCTAGGGTGTTGGGGAGAGGGGTGGGATTAAATTATGGGGAATTAAATGCAAAATGGGAGTTGACACAGTTACTTTTGCTGATGATACTGTGCTTATGGGAGATTCTAAAGAAAAGTTGCAAAGGTTAGTGGACGAGTTTGGGAGAGTGTGTAAAGGTAGAAAGTTAAAAGTGAACATAGATAAGAGTAAGGTGATGAGGGTATCAAACGATTTAAATAAAGAAAAATTGGATATCACATTGGAGAGAGGGATTATGGAAGAAGTAAATGTTTTCAGATATTTGGGAGTTGACGTGTCAGCGGATGGGTTTATGAAGGATGAGGTTAACCATAGAATTGATGAAGGAAAAAGGTGAGTGGTGCATTGAGGTATCTGTGGAGACAAAGAACGTTATCCATGGAGGCAAAGAAGGAATGTACGAAAGTATAGTGGTACCAACACTCTTATATGGGTGTGAAGCATGGGTTGCAAATGCTGCAGCGAGGAGGAGCTGGAGGCAGTGGAGATGTCCTGTCTAAGGGCAATGTGTGGTGTAAATATTATGCAGAAAATTCGGAATGTGGAAATTAGGAGAAGGTGTGGAGTTACTAAAAGTATTTGTCAGAGGGCTGAAGAGGGGTTGTTGAGGTGGTTTGGTCATTTAGAGAATGGATCAAAGTAGAACGACTTGGAGAGCGTATAAATCTGTAGGGAAGGAAGGCGGGGTAGGGGTAGTCCTAGAAAGGTTGGAGGGAAGGGGTAAAGGAGGTTTTGTGGGCGAAGAGCTTGGACTTCCAGCAAGCATGTGTGAGCGTGTTAGATAGGAGTGAATGGAGACGAATGGTTTTGGGACATGACGATCTGTTGGAGTGTGAGCAGGGTAACATTTTGTGAAGGGATTCAGGGAAACCAGTTAATTGATTTAATTGGACTTGAGTCCTGGAAATGGGAAGTACAATGCCTGCACTTTAAAGGAGGGAGGAGGGATCTGAGATAGTGACAGCTGGGAGGGACTTTTCTCAGCTGTCGTATCTGAGCTCCTCTGCAAAGACAGTGATTATGTATGAGTGTGGTGAAAGTGTTGAATGATGATGAAAGTATTTTCTTTTTGGGGATTTTCTTTCTTTTTGGGTCACCCTGCCTCGGTGGGAGACGGCCGACTTGTTGGAAAAAAAAAAAAAAAAAAAAATATATGCTTCAATGTAAACACTTGATCTACACATCCCCTACCCATTCATTACATGAAGTTTGTTGCATATCATGCAATACTAAGCATTGTTGCAAAATACACAATAGTACTTACTTGGTGCTGTTGCATAATATCATGCAGCTTATTCTGAGCTTCTAAACCGTTGATAAATGCTATTTCTTTAGCTTTGTTTTCCTCATCGTGAGCTTTATTTACTATTTCCTGAAGGTGCTGCTTGCGTTTTTCTTCTGCTCGTTGCATCTTGCGCTGAAACAATTCTCTCTTCTTGTCTAGAAGACATTCCTTGTCCTGACGTACTTCTTCAATCTGAGTTACAGTGGAAGGGGTATACAAATAAGAGAATGAGAAACAGTTTAGTATTTCCCATATCTTTTTACAGATCACTCAGACAATGCACCCATTAGATGTATATTATCTTTTCACCTGTAATATTCACTTTCTTCTACTGCTTAATTCTCAAAATTTCATTCTTTATAAAGTTTATGAAAATATCAGTCCTATTTACCAAGTTGTGCCTGTTAACCCTATAACTGTCGGTCCCGTAATATTACAGCTTTCAAGTCAGTGTCGGTCCCGTAATAGTACGGCAAAATTCTAGAGGCTTCGAATCTTGCAAAAGAAAGCTGATAGGCCTACATATGGGAAAATGGGTCTGAGTGGTCATTGTGTGCAGTATAAAAAAAATCCTGCAGTACGCAGTGCATAATCAGGGAAAAAAACTGACCACGTTTTTTGTTTAAAACAGTGACTTTGCGATGCATTTTCGTATGGTATTTATGGTTGTATTCTCGTTTTCTTGGTCTCATTTGATAGAATGGAGGATATATTAAAGAACTAGAGATGATTTTGAATGGTTTATGGACTAAAAGTACCTCCAAATTGAGCTCAAATTAGCGGAAATGTTCGATTTTTGCCGATGTTCAAGAGTAAACAAATCATGTCATGTGTCCAATACACATCAACTGGTGGGTCTAATATGCTTTCACAAATGTGCTGATATTATTTACACCATTTTTACAATAATGTGCAGTAGTCTGCATAACAGTAAATCTTCTATGTTTTGTGTGAATAAAAATTCAAAATGGAAAGCAAATGTAATATAAGAGGGCCCTGGAGACATGACTAATGAAGAAAGAAAATGTTATTTTACTGCTAGGAATGTTTGCATTGTTAATTCTGGACCCTATTTTGAAATTGGCCATCCCTGAATTGTGTATGAAATTGGCCAAATTACCAATTTCTTATCACTTTATTGGGTAGTTGAAATCGGTAAATGGGCGGTTTCTTGTACTCAATCGATAGAACAAAAGGAGTTCTAGCATAATAGATATGAGTTTGGTCAACTTCGCAAGAAGGTAATTCCGAACGTTTTCCATCAAATTTTGTACTTTTGGTGTCATTATCACCGAGAAAAGTTTCTCTATCATTTCATAAGATTTTTTTTTTTTAAATTCTTTGACACTGAGAGCAAGTTTGTGAGCAGGGATCTCGACAGTGAAAGAGTTAAAATCTTAAAAAATTAAGAATATTAGACATTATAAAGAAATAAGAGAGCAAATGAGAGGGTGGGTGAGATGTTATCAACAAATTTTGTTGAAAATAAGAAAAAGTTTTGGAGATTAATAAGTTGAGAAAACCTAGGGAAAGAATGGATTTGTCAGTTAAAAATAGGAGAGGAGAGTTATTAAATGGAGAGTTAGAGGTATCGGGAAGATGGAGGGAATATTTTGAGGAATTGTTAAATGTTGATGAAGATAGGGAAGCTGTGATTTCGTGTATAGGGCAAGGAGGAATAACATCTTATAGGAGTGAGGAAGAACCAGTTGTGAGTGTGGGGAAAGTTCGTGAGGCAGTGAGTAGAATGAAAGGGGGTAAAGCAGCTGGGATTGATGGGATAAAGATAGAAATGTTAAAGGCAGGTGGGGATATAGTTTTAGAGTGGTTAATGTTAATATTTAATAAATGCATGGAAGAGGGTAAGGTACCTAGGGATTGGCAGAGAGCATGCATAATTCCTTTGTATAAAGGCAAAGGGGACAAAAGAGAGTGTAAAAATTATAGGGAAATAAGTCTGTTGAGTATACCTGGTAAAGTGTATGGTAGAGTTATTATTGAAAGAATTAGGAGTAAGACGGAGAGCAGGATAGCGGATGAACAAAGAGGCTTTAGCAAGGGTAGGGGTGTGTAGACCAAGTGTTTGCAGTGAAAAATATAGGTGAACAATATTTAGATAAGGGTAAAGAGGTGTTTGTAGAATTTATGGATTTGGAAAAGGCATATGATAGGGTGGATAGAGGGGCATGTGGCAGATGTTGCAAATGTATGGAATAGGAGGTAGGATAGTGAGGCACAGGTTAGAGTACGTAGGCGAGAGGGAGATTATTTCCCAGTAAAAATAGGCCTTAGACAGGGATGTGTGATGTCACCGTGGTTGTTTAATATATTTATAGATGGAGTTGTAAGAGAAGTGAATGCTCGGGTGTTGGCAAGAGGTGTGGAGTTAAAAGATAAAGCATCTAACACAAAGTGGGAGTTGTCACAGTTGCTCTTTGCTGATGACACTGTGCTTTTGGGAGATTCTGAAGAGAAGTTGCAGAGGTTGGTGAATGAGTTTGGTAGGGTATGTAAAAGAAGGAAATTAAAAGTGAATATAGGAAAGAGTAAGGTGATGAAGATAACAAAAAAATTAGATATCGGAAGATTGGATATCAGATTGGAGGGAGAGAGTATGGAGGAGGAGAATGTGTTCAGATATTTGGGAGTGGATGTATCAGCAGATGGGTATATGAAGGATGAGGTGAATCATAGAATTAACGAGGGAAAAAGGTGAGTGGTGCTCTGAGAAGCTTGTGGAGACAGAGAACTTTATCCATGAAAGCAAGAGGGAATGTATGAGAGTATAGTTATACCAACATTCTCATATGGTGTGAGACATGGGTTGTGAATGTTTCAACAAGGAGAAGGCTGGAGGCAGTGGAGATGTCGTGTCTGAGGGCAATGTGTGGTGTGAATATAATGCAGAGAATCCGTAGTTTAGAGATTAGGAGGAGGTGTGGGATTACCAAAACTATTATCCAGAGAGCTGAGGAGGGGTTGTCGAGATGGTTTGGACATATAGAAAGGATGGAGCAAAATAGAATGACTTCGAGAGTGTATAAATCTGTAGTGGAGGGAAGGCGGGGTAGGGGTTTGCCTAGAAAAGGTTGGAGGGAGGGGGTTAAGGAGGTTTTGTGTTCGAGAGGCTTGGACTTCCAGCAAGCGTGCGTGAGCGTGTTAGATAGGAGCGAATGGAGACAAATGGTTTTTAGGATTTGACGTGCTGTTGGAGTGTAGGCAAGGTAACATTTATGAAGGGTTTCAGGGAAACCGGCAGGCCAGACTTGATTCCTGGAGATGGGAAAAATAGTGCCGGAACTCTGAAGGAGGGGTGTTAATGTTGCAGTTTTGTAGCTGTAGTGTAAGCACGCCTCTGGCAAGACAGTGATGGAGTGAATGATGATGAAAGTTTTCCTTTGTCAGGACACCCTGCCTTGGTGGGAAATGGCCAATGTGTTAATAATAATAAAAAAAAAAAGTATATGGACTTTAGTAAGGCTTTTGATAGAGTTCCACATCAGAGGCTATTGAGGAAACTTAAGGCACACAGAATAGGAGGAAAATTTTTTTCCTGGGTAGAGGCATGGTTGACAAATAGGTGGCAGAGAGTTTGCATAAATGGGGAGAAATCAGAATAGGGGCACTTCTCAAGCGGTGTCCCACAGGGGTCAGTTTTGGGCCCCTTGTTGTTCACAATTTACATAAACGACATAGATGAGGAAATAAATAGCAATATAAGCAAATTTGCTGATGACACCAAAATAGGCCGTCCAATTCATTCTAATGAGGACATTAGAGCACTCCAGGATGATTTGAATAGACTGATGCAGTGGTCGGAGAAGTGGCAGATGCAGTTTAATGTAGACAAATGCAAAGTTCTAAATGTTAGGCAGGACAATAATCATGCCACATATAAACTGAATAATGTAAATCTTAATACTTGTGATTGCGAAAAGGATTTAGGAGTTCTGGTTAGTAGTAATCTGAAACCAAGACAACAGTGCATAAGTGTTCGCAACAAAGCTAACAGAATCCTTGGCTTCATATCAAGAAGTATAAATAATAGAAGTCCTCAGGTTGTTCTTTAACTCTATATATCCTTGGTTAGGCCTCATTTAGATTATGCTGCACAGTTCTAGTCACCATAATACAGAATGGATATAAATGCACTGGAAAACGTACAGAGGAGGATGACAAAGTTGATCCCATGTATAAGAAATCTCCCCTATGAGGATAGACTGAGGGCCCTGAATCTGCACTCTCTAGAAAGGTGTAGAATTAGGGGGGATATGATTGAGGTGTATAAATGGAAAACAGGAATAAATAAAGGGATGTAAATAGCGTGCTGAAAATATCCAGCCAAGACAGGACTCGCAGCAATGGTTTCAAGTTGGAAAAGTTCAGATTCAGGAATGATATAGGAAAGCACTGGTTTGGTAATAGAGCTGTGAATGGGTGGAACAAACTCCAGTACCATCACAGAAGCTAAGGCGTTGTGTAGTTTTAAAAATAGGTTAGATAAATACATGAAAGGGTGTGGGTGGGTGTGAGTTGGACCTGACTACTTTGTGCTACTAGGTCAGATGCCGTGCTCCTTCCTTAAGTGAATGTGACCTGACCTGACTAGATTAGAGCATTGGCTTAAGCCGGTTGGAGAATTGGACCTGCCTCACATGGGCCAGTAGGCCTCCTGCAATGTTCGTTCTTTCTTATGTTCTTATGTAAATAGGTATGTATTCAGATATTTAGGAGTGGATGTGTCAGTAGATGAGTCTCTGAAAGATGAGGTGAATCATAGAATTGATAAGAGGAAAAAGGTGAGTGGTGCACTGAGGAGTCTGTGGAGACAAAGAACATTATCCATGAAAGCAAAGAGGAGAATGTATGAGAGTACAGTGGTCCCTCGGTTTTCGTGCATCTCCAAACTCGAACATTTATGTAAGTGTATTTTCGTAAGTGCTGTTGCAAGTGTATTTTTGGGGGTCTGAAATAGACTAACCTACGTGACATTATTTCTTAAGGAAGTAAATTCGTTCGGTAATGGCACTTGAGCAGCATTCTGGAACGAATTTTCGGCGAAAACCGAGGGACCACTGTATAGTTATACCAACATTCTCATATGGGTGTGAAGCATGGGGTGGTGAATGTTGCAACAAGAAGAAGGCTGGAGGAAGTGGAGATGTCATGTCTGAGGTGCAATGTGTGGTGTGAATATAATGCAGAGAATCCATAGTTTGGACATTAGGAGAAGGTGCAAGACTACCAAAACCATTATCCAGAGGGCTGAGGAGGGGTTACTGAGATGGTTCGGACATGTAGAGAGAGTGGAACAAAATAGAATGACTTCGAGTGTATAAATCTGTAATGGAGGGCAGGGTAGGGGTCGGCCTAGGAAAGGTTGGAGGAAGTAAAGGAGGTTTTGCGTGCAAGGGGCTTGGACTTCCAGCAAAAATGCATGAGCGTGTTAGATAGGAGCGAATGGAGACAAATGGTGGAGGATGGTGATCCACTCGCGCAGATATCTAGGAGTAATGTGCATAAACGTTGAACTACGAACCGAGGTTTTAGTACAGTTGGCACAACAGTTCAGAAAACACACTCAGGAGCTCGGCCTGGTTGTAGCCAATAAACTGCTTGCAGGACCCAGTTAAAGGTGAAATAATCCACACTTAATGCTTTGTGTGGGTGGATGCACGTGGTCAAGGCGTCTGCCTTGGCGTGGGTGGTGGGGGGGTGGTGGCTGGTAGGGTTAGCCCACACTGCTTCCCGCGTGCGCCTGTGCTTACGCCGTTTACATGAACTTAACCCAGGGTGGCTTGAATAAACCCAGGAATGCCACGGGGTGGTATTGTACACAGAACAGCAATACACTGGAGTACAAGGTGGATAAATGCTTGGACTCACGTGGCTTACTTCTCAGACAGCAGAGTGGCTTGCTGGCTTAGTAGAATATTTTCACACAGATTGACTGGCTTGGAATCTTGTGACAAACTAGCACAGCAAGGTAGAAGCTGGCTTAAGCCTAGGCTGCGTGGCTGGTGGTGGCTTTACTGGCTTGAATGGGACTCTCCCTCACTGGCTTACTCGTACAGAATTTGCAAAACCCGGGTCAACCCCTCGTAGGTTTTAGCAAAATAAACAAGTAAGCACTTAGCTGACCAGGAGATACTGTAGATATGTAGACTTCTTTGATGTAGGAGCTGGTAACGTGGTCGGTCTGGAGGCTGTTTGCTTGCGAAGTCTATCTCTCTATAACATCGTAATCGATAAAAATTACGGCCCACCGCTGCTCACCACTTGTCGTGTGGGTCTTGGGAGAGATATATAGGAGGTCAAAGATACTCCTTGTTGGATGGTTACGGTATATTTACAGTGAGTCAAGGAGAGTCCAGCACACCGTCTGTCTCGCCTGTAGGTCTAACGTTAGTGAGGCAGTCTGCCTATGATAGGCTGTGCACATGCGCTGAGCCTCTGACGTCAGCGGGTACCGTGACGTCACACGCAAAGGACCAGCTTTATAAAGATATACTAAACAAGTGTATCTATGATACTGACACGACATTGACGTGCTGTTGGAGTATGAGCAAGGTAACATTTATGAAGGGATTCAGAAACCAAAGTCAGACTTGAGTCCTGGAGATGGGAAGTACAGTGTCTACACTCTGAAGGAGGGAGTTAACATTGCACAGTTTTATAACTGTAGTGTAGGCCTGCCTCTGGCAAGACAGTGATGGAGTGAGTGATGAAAGTTTTTCTTTTTGGGCCACCCTGCCTTGGTGGTAAATGGCGACGAGTTAATAGAAAAAATATTAAACACAGTACAATAATATTATAAGCCCATATCGCACAGTGTTCAGGAACACTGAAACTGAGGCTTAATACAACTTGCAGATCTATGAATCTAACCCAGTGATAATAGTAAAAAATAGCAGTTTAATGTGGTGGAAACCAAGTGAAGTCTATCTGAGGGAACTGGGAAATGCTGCAGTGTTATCATGATCTTGTTCTAATAAGAAAACTATACAAATATTATTCACGTATCTCCAGTTATATAATGAGTGTTTAAGGGCAAATAAATTCAGTGTGACAATTTTACCTTGCAAAACATTTCAATGGTATTCATTTCTCAACGAGTGGGGATTACTATACCAAAAATATGATTTAAAACTTATAAAAAATTTAAAAATAAAATTTAAAAAAAAAAAAAAAAAAAAAAAAAAAAAAAAAAAAAAAATTTTTTTTTTTTTTTTTTTTTTTTTTTTTTTTTTTTCGTATCTGAGGGCAATGTGTGGTGAAATTATGTAGAGAATTTGTAGTTTGGAGATTAGGAGGAGGTGCGGAGTTACTAAAGTACTATCCAGAGAGCTGAGGAGGGGTTATTGAAGAGGTTTGGACATTTAGAGAGGACAAAACAAATAGGATGATTTGGAGGGTGTATAAATCTGTAGTGGAGGGTAGGTAGTGGAGGGGTCGCCTAGAAAAGAATGGAAGGAGGGGTGAAGGAGGTTTTGTGTGCAGGAGGCTTGGACATCCACCAGGCATGTGTGAGTGTGTTAGATAGGAGCAAATGGTTTTGGGACTTGATGAGCTGTTGGAGTGTGAGCAAGGTAACATTTTGTGAAGGGATTCAGAGAAACAGGTCAGCTGGACTTGAGCTCTGTATGCAGAAAGTACAGTGTCTGCACTTAAAGGAGGAGTGAGGATATTTGCAGTTTAGAAGGGCATCTGAACTGCAGTATATCTATCCCCCCCCCCCCCCCCCCCCCCCCCCCCCCCCCCCCCCCCCCCCCCCCCCCCCCCCCCCCCCCCCCCCCCCCCCCCCCCCCCCCCCCCCCCCCCCCCCCCCCCCCCCCCCCCCCCCCCCCCCCCCCCCCCCCCCCCCCCCCCCCCCCCCCCCCCCCCCCCCCCCCCCCCCCCCCCCCCCCCCCCCCCCCCCCCCCCCCCCCCCCCCCCCCCCCCCCCCCGGGGGGGGGGGGGGGGGGGGGGGGGGGGGGGGGGGGGGGGGGGGGGGGGGGGGGGGGGGGGGGGGGGGGGGGGGGGGGGGGGGGGGGGGGGGGGGGGGGGGGGGGGGGGGGGGGGGGGGGGGGGGGGGGGGGGGGGGGGGGGGGGGGGGGGGGGGGGGGGGGGGGGGGGGGGGGGGGGGGGGGGGGGGGGGGGGGGGGGGGGGGGGGGGGGGGGGGGGGGGGGGGGGGGGGGGGGTAAATGCTAGGGTGTTGGGGAGAGGGTGGGATTAAATTATGGGAATTAAATGCAAAATGGGAGTTGACACAGTTACTTTTGCTGATGATACTGTGCTTATGGGAGATTCTAAGAAAAGTTGCAAGGTTAGTGGGCGAGTTTGGGAGAGTGTGTAAGGTAGAAAGTTGAAAGTGAACATAGATAAGAGTAAGGTGATGAGGGTATCAAATGATTTAAATAAAGAAAAATTGGATATCACATTGGAGAGGATTATGGAAAAGTAAATGTTTTCAGATATTTGGGAGTTGATGTGTCAGCGGATGGGTTTATGAAGGATGAGGTTAACCATAGAATTGATGAAGGAAAAAAGGTGAATGGTGCGTTGAGGTATCTGTGGAGACAAAAACGTTATCCATGGAGGCAAAGAAGGAATGTACGAAAGTATAGTGGTACCAACACTCTTATATGGGTGTGAAGCATGGGTTACCAAATGCTGCAGCGAGGAGAGGCTGGAGGCAGTGGAGATGTCCTGTCTAAGGGCAATGTGTAGTGTAAATATTATGCAGAAAATTCGAATGTGGAAATTAGGAAGGTGTGAGTTACTAAAGTATTTGTCA
>WNWK01028809.1:0-25003 GCA_009830355.1 Cherax destructor | reverse complement strand
TGTAGTATGTTTCCATATGCTATACCATATCTTTAAGCTATACTGGGATTTATTACTATTTCTCTTACTACAGATTTGGTTCACTGTATCACTGCACATATATATCCTTGCCACTCGCTATATTACTTAGTTAGTTCAATATATGTTTGTTAATTTTCACCTCCGAATTTGGATGTATCTGGCAATAATTCACTGGCCTCCAGGCCTATTCCCACGGTAACGGTTGCTCCACCGGCACTCTAGAATTTACACTATAGTCTATATTTTTTCCTATTTAATGTTCACTGCGATTTCTCTTATGTTGGTTCAAATGCGTATATGCACTTTATGGTTACACACACTTAATTCTCGCACTGTGTCTCCTCAGCTACTATCAGTAAACGCAATTTAAGACGGAGCTCCACCCCGCGTGACCACCCACTCTAGCGCCTACGCTATATAGAGGATGAAGCAAAATAGAATGACTTCGAGAGTGTATAAATCTGTAGTGGAGGGAAGGCGGGGTAGGGGTCGGCCTAGAAAAGGTTGGAGGGAGGGGGTAAAGGAGGTTTTGTGTGCGAGGGGCTTGGACTTCCAGCAAGCGTGGATGACCGTGTTAGATAGGAGTGAATGGAGGCAAATGGTTTTTAGGACTTAATGTGCTGTTGGAGTGTAGGCAAGGTAACATTTATGAAGGGTTTCAGGGAAACAGGCAGGCCGGACTTGAGTTCTGGAGATGGGAAGTACAGTGCCGGCACTCTGAAGGAGGGGTGTTAATGTTGCAGTTTTGTAGCTGTAGTGTAAGCATGCCTCTGGCAAGATAGTGCTGGAGTGAATGATGTTAAAAGTTTTTCTTTGTCGGGCCGCCCTGCCTTGGTGGGAAACGGCCGATGTGTTAATAAAAAATAAAATTGAAACTTAAGATAATTACCCAGCATGAAGGCGGTAAGTTCCTAACTTGTATTCATTTATTAACGTTTTAATACTGGTATTTAGTTAGTTACAGTAATTATTTATTTACTTATTTATTTACCATATCATATTCATATTCGACTTACGATACCTTTGACTTACTCTGGGTTCGTCGGAACATAACCCCACTATTATTATTATTATCCATTATTATTATTACTTGCATACTCATGGGAAGCACTAAACCTGTAGGAGCCTTACAGCATCTTGGAATGGAAGGCAGTCAGATTTTATCCAAGAAAAAATATTTCCAAAATAACTGGAAGGAGAGCTCTTCACCAGCATGGGCACAGCTGTCTTAACAAGAGTTAGAAACTAGACACAGAAATAACTTTTACTTACCTAGATCAGAAGGATCATAGAGTGCAGTTAAACCTTTAGCCATGGACACTTTCTCTCTCTCCTTGGCCCCCAAGGCCCAGCGATTCCACTCGGCATTACATATAACAACCGAGGCTGGGCAAAACGGCAAATGTTCAGCTATAAATCGGCGCTGCATCCAGTGCGGGCAGCCATAACCAGTGTTGATGCAAGGTACTCTCTCGTGGCTACATATAAGACGATGTTCTTCCATTTTGCACACGTGGCATCTGTAATGAAGGGTCATAAAAAATAAGAAGGCACAATAAAGTGACTGGAATGATACACAAATAACCCGTTCATAGGAGAATGTAACTTATGACAATGTTTTGGTCTGTTTTAGACCATTAACCGGTTGAAGAATGAGACATCTGTGCAACATTTGGGAATCTTTATTGAGAAACGTTTCACCAGTCAGTGGCTTCTTCATTCCAATACAGAGAAAAATGATGGAAGACGCTTATGTATAGTTCAGAACATTTATTAGAGGAAGCATTTTCCCACGAAGCCTCTTGGGGCAAAACGTTTCCTCCACCTGAACTGTACATAAGTGTCTTTTTCCACAAAACAACAGGGTAATAGGCTTGGTAGGCAACACTCTCGTTTACACACTGAGGGTCCGGGTTCGATTCCAGTACAGGTGCAGACATTGGGCGTGTTTCCTTACACCTGCTATCCCGTTCACCTAGCATGTAAGTAGGTACCTGGGTGTTAGTTGCCTGGTGTGGGTCGCATCCTCAAGGACAAGATTGAGGACCCCGATGGAAATAAGACAGACAGTCCCTCGATGAAGCACTGCTTTTGTTGGGTTATCCAGGGTTGCTAATGCTTCAAACAAAATCTTATCTCTCTCTCTCTCTCTCTCTCTCCCTCTCTTACTGTGGTGCTGCACTTTTCCTGTTCTTGTTAACTGTGAATTCTGGCAAACTTACCTGTGGCCACACCCATTGGAACACACATCTAACTCGCAGCACCAGCCAGGTTTGGGACGTTCTGTACACCTCATCATCTTGATGCAGTGCTCACAGTGGAAATGTATGTTAATGTCCACCTCCTCATCATAGTCATCAGGAAGGGCAATGGATTCATCACTTCCCTCATCATTGTCCGACTCTATGGGTGCTTCCATCTCTGCAGGAGACGCAAATGATTATTACATGGAAATCCTAAAACCATAGGTTCATACGACAAAATGAATTCAAAGTCAAAGTTTATTTCCACAGGCATGTTAGTGGCTTTCTTTGTGCTTAACAATACATATTTTATTACATGTAAACTACACTTTGTACACTACACAAAGAAATCAAGGTGTTTATTGTTTATTTATACAGGAATGGGTGACACCAGAATCCACTCAAAAAGCTCATGGTTATTCAGAGCATTTTGGGCAAGTTGAAAACTAACTTAACACTAGTAAGTACTACAACCATTGGAATGTTTAAAGAAATTAAATGATGACGAAATTATTAACAATGAGATGCCATGAGCACAGCTCTGCTAATGTAGCTTTATGAAAATAGGACTAAAAATTCTTAATGGATGCAAGCCAGACAGACTGTCATGGCTTCCCTGTATTATCCTGGGTTACTAACCCTCTCATTTAATAATCCAAACATAATCTTCTGGAGATAAATGGTATTAAACACTGAGATAAAAATAAAAACACAAACACACTACATATAACGCGATCCTATACGGACTACGTTTTGCCCACACATATCGCCTGTTGTGTGAGCAATAAGTAGTCAATAAAAGATCACATTATACTCCATTTATATCTAATTTTCCATAATTTTCTACTGTCTCTTGCCCCTCTTTTATCATAGGGACGTACTAAACCAATACGGTGCCCTGTGGCCTGGTGGCTAAAGCTCTCACTTCACATGGCAAGGGTCTGCGTCCGATTTCCAGCGTGGGTAGAAACATTGGGCATGTTTCTTTACACTGGTTGTCTATGTTCACCCATCAGTAAAATGGGTACCTAGGAGTTAGTCGACTGGTGTGGGTCGCATCCTGGGACAAGAACATAATTTGCAGGAAATGCTCTGCATAACAAGGGGCTTTCTATATACAGTGGACTCCCAGTGTTCGTGATGCTCCAAACTCGAACAATTATGTAAGTGTATTTTTGTAAGTGCTTTTGTAAGTGTATTTTTGGGTGTCTAAAAGGCCTAGTCTAATTTACATTATTCCTTATGGGAATAAATTCGTTTGGTAATGGCACTTGAACAGCATTCTGGAACGAATAAATTACGAAAACTGGGGGTCCACTGTACGTAGTATGTAGTACGTATGCCAATGATGTCGGCTATGGTCTGTATACCTTGTACATGTACTTGTAGTAAATAAAGATATTATTATTATATTATTATAATAAACAATTACGTGTATAGCATTATAATTTTATTCGTGAGAAAGCACTAAATCCACAAGGGAGCCACACAGCACCTGGGAAATAAGAGGCAATCAGTTTTGATCTGTGGCAGGTATGAACAGCTTTAATTATTTAGATCAAGAGCTCTTTACCAGTATCAAAGAATGCAAAATAAAACTAATAAAGTTTATTATTAAATAAACTAAATGAAAACATAAACATTAATAAAATCTCATCAATATTCATAAAAATTGATGAAGCTACAGTATTTCTGACAGAAATTTCCAAGCACTGATTATTAGCAATGATCAGAAATTTTTATTTTTATTTTCACATCGGCCGGCTCCCACCAAGGCAGAACGACCCAAAAAAGAAGAAACGAAAGTTTTATTTTTACATTTAGGGACATGTTGTGTGGACACATCTCTGCTCTAGTGTGTGCTCTAATGTGTAAGGAAGAGAAGTTATTGACTATAATAGGATAAATGCCAAACTGCTTGGCTTGGGGTACCTGGGGTTATTAACCCTCTGGTAACAAATATTAAGGATGAGTTTCAGCATTGTCTGCATATCCACCTACAACAATTGCTGATACAGGTGCTCCACAGTTTATGATGAGGTTATGTTCCAATGAACACATCGTAAGTCGAAAATATCAAAAGTTGAATATGAATATACGATAAATAAATAAATAAATAAATAACTACTGTCATTGAATCAGTACATAAAATACTAATTACTGTAACTAAATATCAGTATTGAAAAGTAAATGAATGAATAACAAGTTATATACTTGTTGCCTTCATGATGGGTAATTATCTTAAATTTTATCTCCAAAGTAGTACATAATTGCTTTTGGACCGTCGTAAAGTCAGAATATTGTAAGTTGAATCATCGTAAGTCAAGGAGCACCTGTGCAGTAAGTCCTCACTTTACATCATCAATAAGTTCTTGGAAGCTGCGACTGTAATTGAAATGACGTATATAATGAAACCAAGAGCTCTTCCAATGTCCACACCTCACTGTCCATCGTCAAATCTGTTTAAAATATTAGTTTTGTTTCTAATATCACACTTTTTCTCTGTTTTTCGTGGCCACAGACATCAGGGTGCACAGTGCACCTTTAGCACTTAAAGTAACAGGGTTAAATAAAGGAATAAATGTTTGCAAAGCGAAAATTGTAAGGAGCACCTCCTAGCACCGTACAATTCGAAAAGAACAACAATTGTGGTGGGCTCACTTAGTGCTTAGGGTTTAGCGCTTAGTTTTTACTATAAAAATAATAATCACCAAGCGCCTTCATACTGCATTGTTTATTGCCGTGCATTTATATGATTATCATGTACTTCACGAATTTTTATTTTACCGTCTCCACAGAGACAGTGGTTCTGGCCAGCAATCAATTTTTTTCCCTCATCATTATAATAATAATAATAATATCTTTACTTCTACCAGTACGTGTACAAGGTATACAGACCATAGCTGACATCATATATAGAAAGCCGCTTGTTATGCTGAGCATTTCGTGCAAATTAGGTCAGTTTTGTCCCAGGATGCCACCCACACCAGTCCACTAACACCCAGGTACCGATTTTACTGATGGGTGAACATAGACAACCAGTGTAAGGAAACACGTAAAATGTTTCAACCCTTGCCGGGAATCAAACCTGAAGCCTCACCATGTGAAGTGAGAGCTTTACCACCAGGCCGCAGGCCACCGTGACCAGGCTACAAGCCACTGTCACCAGGCCATGGGCCACCATGACCAGGCCATGGGCCACTGTCACCAGGTTAGTAAATATGAAGCTGTAATAAAGCTTTGATTAAGTTAGGATGGGTTAGTAAATCCATAATAAAGCTTATCTTAAAGCTATAATAAACCCATATTGACAACATTTCGCCCACATACTGACCTTTATTATGTCACAAACAAGTGATTTATGACATAATAAAGCCCACTGGGGGCAAAACGTCCTCAATAAAGCAACACATACCGATGTGGTTTTAACTCAATAAAGCCAAAGGTTATGGGCGAAACGTCGCATTCTTACTGCGTTTTATTACCTCTTTTCTCCCTCCATAATAAAGATAAATGGGGGCGCTAAGCCCATATGGGCCCCGTGGGGTTTCTGGAGGGGTGCGGGGATGTGATCTTAATCCAAGGTGAGGGAGGACAGATCCATTTCCTCGGATCAAAAACCCTTTTTATTACCTTCGAAAATTTTCAATAAAAAAAATTTACGAGGGGAGCGCTATATCCGTATGGCTTCCCCCCCGTGAATCCTGAAAGGATGGGGGGTGTATGGGGATCTTGATCCGAGGAAGAGGAAGACGGCTCCACTCCCTCGGATCAAGAATACTCCTTTATTACCCCAAACTTTAAAAATACACGGGAAAGTACTAAGCCCGTATGGCGCCAATGGGGATTCTGAAAGGGAAAGGGGTATATGGGGATCTTAGTCCGAGGATAGGGAGCTCAGCTCCACTTCCTCGGATCAAGAACCCTCCCCGGAAGCCACAAAAATTAGATATATGAGAGAGGAGACCAACCCTGGCTGACTACTGGCCGACGTCCAGACCAAGAATAATAATACCTTTTTTTTCCCTTTTACACGTAAATAAAAACCATTTAAGCTATTTTTTTAGTTTGTATAGACGCTATAGACTCATATACATCAAATACCATATATAAAAAACTTGGATAGCCCCAAAATGATGGGGAAAATGTGATTCATTTCCACCTGAACATCCGAACACCAGGGAAGGTTTCGGACATGTCCATCTTTATTTTCCTATGTTATTGTAAATAAAAATTCTTATTATTGGTTTTATTTAGGAAATTCTACCCAAAAATTTTTATTACAATAAAAACGTAATCTAATTAACTAGAAAATGTCTATAATTACTATAATTTAGGAAGTTTATATAATTATTATCATCTAGAAAGTTTCCATTGTGGTCCTTGTATTTCCATAATTTTTATGATCTAGAAAGTTTATATAATTATCATCTAGAAAGTTTATATAATTATTATCATCTAGAAAGTTTTCATTGTGGTCCTTGTATTTCCATTGTGGTCCTTGTATTTCCATTGTAGTCCTTATATTTTCATTGTGGTCCTTGTATTTCCATTGTGGTCCTTGTATTTCCATTGTGGTCCTTGTATTTCCATTGTAATAATTGTATTTCCATTGTTGTCCTTGTATTTCCATTGTGATCCTTGTATTTCCATTGTGGCTCTTGTATTTCCATTGTTGCCCTTGTATTTCCATTGTGGTCCTTGTATTTCCATTGTGGTCCTTGTATTTCCATTGTGGTCCTTGTATTTCCATTGTGGTCCTTGTATTTCCATTGTGGTCCCTGTATTTTCATTGTAGTTCTTGTATTTCCATTGTGGTCCTTGTTTCCAGTGTGGTCCTTGTATTTCCATTGTAGTCCTTATATTTTCATTGTGGTCCTTGTATTTCCATTGTGGTCCCTGTATTTTCATTGTAGTTCTTGTATTTCCATTGTGGTCCTTGTATTTCCATTGCGGTCATTGTATTTCCATTGTGGTCCCTGTATTTTCATTGTAGTTCTTGTATTTCCATTGTGGTCCTTGTATTTCCATTGCGGTCATTGTATTTCCATTGTGGCCCTTGTATTTCCATTGTGACCCTTGTATTTCCATTGTGATCCTTGTATTTCCATTGTGGTCCTTATACTTCTATTGTGGTCCTTGTATTTCCATTGTGGTCCTTGTATTTCCATTGTGGTCCTTGTATTTCCATTGTGGTCCTTGTATTTCCATTGTGGTCCTTGTATTTCCATTGTAGTCCTTGTATTTCAATTGTGGTCCTTGTATTTCCATTGTGGTCCTTGTACTTCTCTTGTGGTTCTTGTATTTCCATTGTGGTCCTTGTATTTTCATTGTAGTCCTTGTATTTCCATTGTGGTCCTTGTATTTCCATTGTGGTCCTTGTATTTTCATTGTAGTCCTTATATTTTCATTGTGGTCCTTGTATTTCCATTGTGGTACTTGTATTTCCATTGTAGTCCTTGTATTTCCATTGTGGTCCTTGTATTTCCATTGTGGTCCTTGTATTTCCATTGTGCCTTGTATTTCCATTGTGGCCCTTGTATTTCCATTGTGGTCCTTGTATTTCCATTGTGGTTATTTTATTTCCATTGTAGTCCTTGTATTTCCATTGTGATCCTTGTATTTCCATTGTAGTCCTTGTATTTCCATTGTAGACCCTGTATTTCCATTGTGGTCCTTGAATTTACATTGTAGTCCTTGTATTTCTATTGTGGTCCTTGTATTTCCATTGTAGTCCTTGTATTTCCATTGTAGACCTTGTATTTCCATTGTGGTCCTTGAATTTCCATTGTAGTTCTTGTATTTCTATTGTGGTCCTTGTATTTACATTGTAGTCCTTGTATTTCCATTGGGGCTGGTGCTTGTCCAGGTGGTCACTGACTTTGTTGGGTTATTATAGGTAATTTACACTATATATAATACTTGTACTTATGTGTACCTGTACCTAAATAAATTTACTTACTTATTTACTTACTTATTAACTTACAATATAACATGTATAAATAAGCTTGATTTACGCCATATTGCGTGAGCTGTCAGTGACTCTTATAACCCCAACAACACGAAGAGTGTCAAGGAATTTTTGACTTCTGCGCCAGCCTTCGTCGGGTGTGGACGTCTCTCTCTCGCCTGAGTATCAGTGACAAATTTCCTCCGTTCTCTCTGGACGCTTGTCCTCATCTATTTTGCCCGCCGGGCACTCTACAGGAGGGGCACCTGTTCATCGGCTTACTTTTAGCCAGCTCCATTTTTTCCGCTCTGCGGAAAATTATTTAACGGTCTTTGGTGGGAAGCCGGTTACTGTACTCGGGTGGGGGTGTGGGGGTCCCGCTTTGCTGGGGCTTGGCAAGGGGGTCCACCGGACCTAATCGGAAACTTTCAAGTTTCTATCTCTATTTTCAAAGGAACTTTTGTTCCTTTTCTTTCATGGCCCCCCAGCCTTGGGCAACAAATCTTCCTCGTACCATCGAGAAGTTGGGCTCGATACGGCGTAAGCTGTCAGTGGCCCTGATAACCCCAACAAAGAAAGAAAGAAAGAAGTCAAGGAATTTTGTCTTGTTTCCACCCGTCCCAGGATTAAACCCGGATACTTCAGTTGTTAGGTGCTTCCAGGTGTTAATAACCTTTATTTCTAGCAGTATATGATGCAAGTGATACAGAAATAATTGACTTATATAGACAGTTCCTGGGGCAACTTAGGTTAGTTTTGTCCCCAGAATGCCACCCACACCAGTCACCTAACACCCAGGTACCTACTTACTGCTAGGTGAACAGTGACAGTAGGTGTAAGTTGACTAACACCCAGGTACCTACTTACTGCTAGGTGAACAGTGGCAGCCACTGTTCAACTAGCAGTAAGTAGGTACTTAGGTGTTAGGTAACTGGTGTGCGTGGCATCATGGGTACAAGATTGAAGGAATACAATGAAAATCAATTTGAATGATGACTGTAACTTTGTTGGTTATATTGAGATGTTATTATTATTATTATTACTGTGTATTATTATTATTACTGTGTATTATTATTATTACTGTGTATTATTATTATTACTGTGTATTATTATTATTACTGTGTATTATTATTATTACTGTGTATTATTATTATTATGTGTATTATTATTATTATTATTATTGATTATTATTATTATTATTTTATTCTTTATTATTATTATTATTATTTTATTCTTTATTATTATTATTAAACATGTAAGATGGCAGATAAATCAAAAACTTTTACACCATTTATATATGCTACCCATTGAATATAATTAATAATAATAATAATGTTTCATGTATCTAAAGTAAGTCTATTTTTGTTTGATTAAATGTTTAATAATATGCTAATATAATAATAATATATAATAATAATATAGGCGAGTGGGTGCGGGAGGGAAGAAGAGCGATTGGTGGAATGATGATGTAGAGAGAGTAGTAAGAGAGAAAAAGTTAGCATATGAGAGGTTTTTACAAAGTAGAAGTGATGCAAGGAGGGGAGGGAAGAGTATATGGAGAGAAAAAGAGAGGTTAAGAGAGTGGTGAAGCAATGTAAAAAGAGAGCAAATGAGAGAGTGGGTGAGATGTTATCAACAGATTTTGTTGAAAATAAGAAAAAGTTTTGGAGTGAGATTAATAAGTTGAGGAAGCCTAGGGAACAAATGGAGTTGACAGTTAAAAATAGGAGAGGAGAGTTATTAAATGGAGAGATAGAGGTATCGGGAAGATGGAGGGAATATTTTGAGGAGTTGTTAAATGTTGATGAAGACTGGGAAGCTGTGATTTTGTGTATAGGGCAAGGAAGAATAACATCTTGTAGGAGTGTGGAAGAGCCAGTTGTGGGTGTAGGGGAAGTTCGTGAGGCAGTGGGTAGAATGAAAGGGGGGTAAGGCAGCTGGGATTGAGGGGATAAAGATAGAAATGTTAAAAGCAGGTGGGGATATAGTTTTGGAGTGGTTAGTGCTATTATTTAATAAATGTATGGAAGAGGGTAAGGTACCTAGGGATTGGCAGAGAGCGTGTATTGTTCCTTTGTATAAAGGCAAAGGGGACAAAAGAGAGTGCAAAAATTATAAGGGAATAAGTCTGTTGAGTGTACCTGGTAAAGTGTATGGTAGAGTTATTATTGAAAGAATTAAGAGTAAGACAGAAAGCAGGATAGCAGATGAACAAGGTGGCTTTAGGAAAGGTAGGGGGTGTGTAGACAAAGTGTTTACAGTGAAACATATAGGTGAACAGTATTTGGATAAGGGTAAAGAGGTTTTTGTGGCATTTATGGATTTGGAAAAGGCGTATGATAGGGTGGATAGGGGGGCAATGTGGCAGATGTTGCAGTTGTATGGAATAGGAGGTAAGGTTACTGAAAGCAGTGAAGAGTTTTTATGAGGATAGTGAGGCTCAGGTTAGAGTGTGTAGGAGGGAGGGGGACTATTTCCCAGTAAAAGTAGGCCTTAGACAAGGATGTGTGATGTCACCGTGGTTGTTCAATATATTTATAGATGGGGTTGTAAGAGAAGTGAATGCGAGGGTCTTGGCAAGAGGTGTGGGGTTAAAAGATAAAGAATCAAATACAAAGTGGGAGTTGTCACAGTTGCTTTTTGCTGATGACACTGTGCTTTTGGGAGATTCTGAAGAGAAGTTGCAGAGGTTGGTGGATGAATTTGGTAGGGTGTGTAAAAGAAGAAAATTGAAAGTGAATATAGGAAAGAGTAAGGTGATGAGGATAACAAAAAGATTAGGTGACGAAAGATTGGATATCAGATTGGAGGGAGAGAGTATGGAGGAGGTGAATGTATTCAGATATTTGGGAGTGGACATGTCATCAGATGGGTCTATGAAGGATGAGGTGAATCATAGAATTGATGAGGGGAAAAGGGTGAGTGGAGCACTTCGGGGTCTGTGGAGACAAAGAACTTTGTCCATGGAAGTAAAGAAGGGAATGTATGAGAGTATAGTTATACCAACACTCTTATATGGGTGTGAAGCATGGGTGATGAATGTTGCAACGAGGAGAAGGCTGGAGGCAGTGGAGATGTCATGTCTGAGGTCAATGTGTGGTGTGAATATAATGCAGAGAATTCGGAGTTTGGAAATTAGGAGGACTTGCGGGATTACCAAAACTATTATCCAGAGAGCTGAGGAGGGGTTGTTGAGGTGGTTCGGACATGTAGAGAGAATGGAACGAGACAGAATGACTTCGAGAGTGTATAAATCTGTAGTGGAGGGAAGGCGGGGTAGGGGTTGGCCTAGGAAAGGTTGGAGGGAGGGGGTAAAGGAAGTTTTGTGTGCGAGGGGCTTGGACTTCCAGCAAGAATGTGTGAGCGTATTTGATAGGAGTGAATGGAGACAAATGGTTTTTAATACTTGACGTGCTGTTGTAGAGTGAGCAAAGTAACATTTATGAAGGGATTCAGGGAAACCGGCAGGCCGGACTTGAGTCCTGGAGATGGGAAGTACAGTGTCTGCACTCTGAAGGAGGGGTGTTAATGTTGCAGTTTTATAACTGTAGTGTAAAGCACCCCTCTGGCAAAACAGTGATGGAGTGAATGATGATGAAAGTTTTTCTTTTTCGGGCCACCCTGCCTTGGTGGGAATTGGCCGATGTGTTAATAATAAAAAATAATAAAATAATAATAATATAATAATGTATAATAATGATATAATAATACATAATAATATTAATAATAATAATGCTTCATGTATCTAAAGGTAGTCTATTTTTTGACTCATAAAATTGTTTTTAAGTACTACAATACATTATTAATAATTTCTACAGCATGTTTAGTGAGGTGAGTCTGGCAGCGAGACAGTCCGTCGATGGAGATGTTTCAGCCGGTGAAGAAGAAGAAAGCTGCCAGGAGGAGAATACTGAAGGATCCACACGTTGGTCTTAATTATCCCCAAGAAAATGTAAACGAATGCATCGAGTAAGTTGGTTTTAATTTCTCTTGAGAAAATGTAAATGAATGTTCGAGTAAGTTGGTTTTAATTTCTCTTAAGAAAATGTAAATAAATGTTCGAGTAAGTCATCTTAGGAAAATAAAAAAAATTTTTGTTATATTTACTGTATATTAAAGAAAGCCACATGTAGTAAAATAAGTCTTTGTGTCTTCATTGAAAATAAGTCATATTATTTAACTTTATAGTTTAACTTTTTTATATGCCTATTTAATTTTTTTTACCATTTCAAAATATATTTGTATGCAAAGCCTAAATAAAAGCTTATAACATTTCACTAAAATTATGTGTATTGATTTTTTTAACATATTTGTCACACACCCATAGTGATTTTTTTATCAGTTATTTTTTATATATATTATATGCTACAATAATCACCTTTATTTTTTTCCTAGGAGTATTTTTAGAGCAAAAAATGTCCTTCAGTCAAGTGATGGATTTATTGCTCTGAAAAACAACTTGCACAATGTATCTACACTAGTACGAACTATAGATGGAGAAGAGTGTGAGATTTCCTCGCTGGTTTGCTATGGGCTGGGTTCACCATCTTGCAACCGCAGTGCAAGATATCAAACAGCTCTGTTACTCACTCTAAGAGACCATTTCAACGTTGACACTGACATTTACGACCCACTGTTTACAAGTGTAGATATCGCAGCACTCAAAGAACTCAAATTCCACATTCTAGAGAATAACGAAGAGGGTAAGAGGAATGTGCAAAGTGGAACCGTGTTTTTCATGCCACATTGTGGAAAGGAATTGTATAATAATCTACTCTGGGCAAATTGGAATCCAGTATCACTGCCATTGTGCATCATTATAGGCAATAGTTTCAGTACTATTGTACAGAATATACCATCAAGAATATTGAAAGAACATTATGAATTTCTATATCTTGCTGAAGGCTTGTTTAAAGAATATTCTCTGGAAACATTAGTAGAATATAATGACATATTTAATGATATGAGTATTCACGTTATTTCTTGTGACAGAATAGATCAACAGGAAAGTGGCTTTTGGTGTGAAAAATGTGAACCAAAATATGAAAATTGTGATGTAGAGATTGTCAGAGCAAAAGCTAGTGTGGTGACAACAAAAGTTCTCTGAAACGATAAAGTGTAATATAGAGATACATACAGTACTGTGGATGTAATACATATACATATATGTAATTTAGAAATAATACTTTTTCTTGAAAGCAATTAACCGGTAGGGGTCATGTAGCACCTGGGAAATGGAAGGTAGTCTGGTTTGATCTGAGGAAGGGGCAGATAGCTCCAGTTTCTTGAATCAAGAGTCTTTGCCAGCATCAAGATACCCTCTTCAAGTGATAGATACTTTAATAAGATCACATCAGGTTCCAATAAAAAATGTATTTAGGAAAGCTGTGGACATGTATCCTTATTTTTACCAGCTTTATTTACACAAATTCGGCTAATTGTAACAAAGGTTTTTTCAAATTAGAGAATATGAGAGAGTGCCATCCCTGGCTCACGTGCAAAGATATGATTGGTCTTGACATGAGGGATCTGATTGGTTATGGAGCCGTCAAACAGGTGTACAAGTCAACATGGCAAAATATTACAATAGCGTTTGTGCATGTTAATAATAGACAGTATCTGAGGGATTTTTGGCATGGATTTGAAATGTTAAAGGGATTAGGACCAAGCAAATTCCTGGTTCAGTTAATTGGTTATTGTATGAAAAATGATGTATACTTGACTGAATATCATCCTTTAGGCAATAGTATCAATGTTAATACAATACTTGACAGTATGTTTGATTTAAAAAAGAGATTTGAGTTGTGTATTGATTATGTAAAAATTCTTGATTTTTTGCATAATAGTCCTATAGGAACGAGAGTCATGTGTGACTCAAGTACGTTAAACAAGACACTTGAACAGTATTTGATAAGTTTGTCGTTGAATCTTATTTTGAATGATGTCGATGCCCTGCCGGAAGTTGGACCCCAAGGCATTATCTGCGGCCACAAGGAACTCCAGGGTAACTTTGTAGCTCCGGAGCAGAGGTGGCCCTTTACGCCACAAACCTACGACCAAACGAGAATGACCCCATATGATGAGAAAGTTGATGTGTGGAAAATACCTTTGGTTTGTAACTACTATTTAGGGAATAGTGAAGCTTCGAAGGTCTTCAGATACCATGTATATCCCATCCATAAAGAATGCAAACAAAAATACCCAACAAATCGACCAGCTGCTGCTGATGTACTAAAATTTTATGAAAATTTACTCAATGAATATTTTCAAGATGAATTTACAAAAGTGAAAGAGGAACTTTAATAAAAAATTATGCTAAATATGTCAAACAATTTTCAACTGTAGACTAATGCTTTGTTATTGAATTATATCAAATCTAAAATTTTAGTTTTTAATTACCTTAAATGTGCTACAATGTATAAAGTAATTCCATTTTTACCTACTGCGCTGTACTTAGTTGACTGTAACCAAACATGAAGATCAAATAAATTTTAATTACTGTATTGATGTTTTTAGTTAGACCTACAAATGGTAGTAAATTCAAAGCACATGTATAGAAGGGGCTTGCTTATACAGCAAGTTAGGTTCCGAGTTACTGTATGGTCCTGCTTATACAGCAAGTTAGGTTCCAGGTTACTGTAGGGTCCTGCTTGTACAGCAGGTTAGGTTCCGGGTTACTGTAGGGTCCTGCTTGTACAGCAAGTTAGGTTCCGGGTTACTGTAGGGTCCTGCTTATACAGCAGGTTAGGTTCCAGGTTACTGTAGGGTCCTGCTTATACAGCAGGTTGGGTTCCGGGTTTCTTTAGGGTCCTGCTTATACAGCAGGTTAGGTTCCGGGTTACTGTAGGGTCCTGCTTATACAGCAGGTTAGGTTCCGGGTTACTGTAGGGTCCTGCTTATACAGCAGGTTAGGTTTCGGGCTACTGTAGGGTCCCACTTATACAGCAGGTTAGGCTCCGGGCTACTGTAGGGTCCTGCTTATATATCAGGTTAGGTTTCGGGCTACTGTAGGGTCCTGCTTATACAGCAGGTTAGGTTCTGGGCTACTGTAGGGTCCCGCTTATATATCAGGTTAGGTTCCGGGCTACTGTAGGGTCCCGCTTATATATCAGGTTAGGTTCCGGGCTACTGTAGGGTCCCGCTTATACAGCAGGTTAGATGTCAGTGACAGCAGGTGTAAGACGACTAAAACCCAGGTACCTGCTTACTGCTAGGTGAACAGTGACAGCAGGTGTCTTAAGGAAACACATCCCATTTCCACTCGTACCGGGGATCAAACCATGGACCTCAGTGTGCGAGGTGAGTGCTCTATCAACCCAGCCACGGAACAACAATCTTTTAAACAAAACTTAGTAAGCAATGAAGCTTGTAGATAGTAATGTTGTGGTCAAGTATCATACCTCACCCTCTAGGGATAGTATCATACCTCAACCTCCAGGGATAGTGTCATACCTCACCCTCCAGGGATAGTATCATACCTCACCCTCCAGGGATAGTGTCATACCTTACCCTCCAGGGATAGTATCATACCTCACCCTCCAGGGATAGTGTCATACCTCACCCTCCAGGGATAGTGTCATACCTCACCCTTCATGGGATAGTATCATACCTCACCCTTCATGGGATAGTATCATACCTCACCCTCCAGGGATACTATCATTCCTGCCCTTCATGGGATAGTATCATACCTCACCCTTCATGGGATACTATCATACCTCACCCTTCATGGGATAGTATCATACCTCACCCTTCATGGGATAGTATCATACCTCACCCTTCATGGGATAGTATCATACCTCACCCTTCATGGGATAGTATCATACCTCACCCTTCATGGGATAGTATCATACCTCACCCTTCATGGGATAGTATCATACCTCACCCTTCATGGGATAGTATCATACCTCACCCTTCATGGGATAGTATCATACCTCACCCTTCATGGGATAGTATCATACCTCACCCTTCATGGGATAGTATCATACCTCACCTTCATGGGATGATCATACCTCACCCTCAAGGGATAGTATCATTCCTGCCCTTCATGGGATAGTATCATACCTCACCCTCAAGGGATAGTATTCCTGCCCTTCATGGGATAGTATCATACCTCACCCTCCAGGGATACTATCATTCCTGCCCTTCATGGGATAGTATCATACCTCACCCTTCATGGGATAGTATCATACCTCACCCTCAAGTGATAGTATCATACCTCACCTTCAAGGGATAGTATCATTCCTGCCCTTCATGGGATAGTATCATACCTCACCCTCAAGGGATAGTATCATTCCTGCCCTTCATGGGATAGTATCATACCTCACCCTCAAGTGATAGTATCATACCTCACCTTCAAGAATAGTATCATACCTCACCCTCAAGTGATAGTATCATACCTCACCTTCAAGGATAGTATCATACCTCACCCTCAAGTGATAGTATCATACCTCACCCTCAAGGGATAGTATCATACCTCACCCTCAAGGGATAGTATCATACCTCATCTTCAAGAATAGTATCATACCTCACCTTCAAGGATAGTATCATACCTCACCTTCAAGGAAAGTATCATACCTCACCTTCAAAGATAGTATTATACATCACCTTCAAGGATAGTATCATACCTCACCTTCAGGGATAGTATTATACCTCACCTTCAAGGGAAGTATCATACCTCACCTTCAAGGATAGTATCATACCTCACCTTCAAGGATAGTATCATACCTCACCTTCAGGGATAGTATTATACCTCACCTTCAAGGGAAGTATCATACCTCACCTTCAAGGATAGTATCATACCTCACCTTCAAGGATAGTATCATACCTCACCTTCAGGGATAGTATTATACCTCACCTTCAAGGGAAGTATCATACCTCACCTTCAAGGATAGTATCATACCTCACCTTCAGGGATAGTATTATACCTCACCTTCAAGGGAAGTATCATACCTCACCTTCAAGGATAGTATCATACCTCACCTTCAAGGATAGTATCATACCTCACCTTCAAGGAAAGTATCATACAGCGTGGCACGGGAGGCTGTGTGTACATTCCTCTTATCTCTGAGCTGCAGGCTCTTCCCCCTACCCTTAGGGGCCCCGGGGCTCGTCCAATAGGGTCCTTGGGCCCCTCAGAGGGGATCCACACCCCTCCCTCTCTCACACCAATCCCCTTGCTCTCTCTCTTTCTCTCTCTCTCTCTCTATCTCTCTCTACCTCTACCTCCTCACACTGCCCAGGATGCCACCCACAACAGTCAACTAACACCCAGGTACCTACTTACTGCTAGGTGAAAATGTGACATGCAACCTTAATGACTCTTGTAGTAGACAGATTTTAAAAACCATTAACCAACCAACCTTAATGACCCTCGTGTAGTAGATAGACTTTAAGCCCCATTAACCAACCAACCTTAATGACCCTCGTGTAGTAGATAGACTTTAAACCCCATTAACCAACCAAAAATGAAGCAATTTAAAGTTAGGTTAGAAGCAAGTAGGAGCAGTCAGACCTGTGTGTGTGTACTCACCTACTCGTGGTTGCAGGGTCGATTCACAGCTCCTGGGAAAGGAAGGCTTGTCAGGTCAAATTTTTGACTCTTGTAGTTCACTATATATATTCACCTCTCGTTGTTTTAATATAAATTGTTGGATATTGAGCAGTATGTGGTTCTCAGTTTTTTTATTTTGAGTTTTCTGCCTAGTTTATAGAAATGTTTTGCATTCTAAGTTTGTTTTGTGGCCCTTGTGGGTTTAGTATTTGGCTCTCCTGGCACTGAGTGGTTACTGGATACAGTAATGACGCAGGCACTGAGTGCCTCACCTCTCCTGAGTGCGCACACACACACACACACCGCAGGGGTCAGTCCTAGGACCAGTGTTATTCTTGGTATATGTAAACGACATGACGGATGGGATAGACTCAGAAGTGTCTCTGTTCGCAGATGATGTGAAATTAATGAGGAGAATCACATCGGAAGAGGACCAAGCAGGACTTCAAACAGACCTGGACAAGCTTGACATCTGGTCTAGCAACTGGCTTCTCGAATTCAATCCCACCAAATGCAAAGTCATGAAGATCGGAGAAGGACAAAGAAGACCGCTGACAAAGTACAGGCAAGGTGGACAAGGGCTACAAACCTCGGCAAAGGAGAAAGACCTTGGGGTGAGTATAACGCCAAGTACGTCTCCGGAGGCACACATCAACCAGATAACTGCGGCAGCATATGGGCGACTGGCAAACCTAAGATTAGCGTTCCGTTACCTAAACAAGGAATCGTTCAAGACACTGTACACCGTGTAGGTCAGGCCCATACTAGAATATGCAACACCAGTCTGGAACCCACACCTGGTCAAGCACGTAAAGAAACTAGAGAAAGTGCAAAGGTTTGCGACAAGGCTAGTTCCACAACTCAGGGGTCTGTCCTATGAAGAAAGGTTGAGGGAAATAGGACTAACAACACTGGAGGAAAGAAGGGTCAGAGGAGACATGATAACGACATACAAAATACTGCGGGGAATCGACAAGGTAGACAGGGACAGGATGTTCCAGAGAGGGAACACAGAAACAAGGGGACACAACTGGAAGCTGAAGACTCAGATGAGTCAAAGGGATGTTAGGAAGCATTTATTCAGCCACAGAGTAGTCAGGAAGTGGAATAGTCTAGAGAAAGATATAGTGGAGGCAGGAACCATACATAGTTTTAAGACGAGGTATGATAGAGCTCATGGAGCAGGGAGAGCAGAGATCCAGTAGCGGACAGCGAAGAGGCGGGGCCAGGAGCTGAGTCTCGACCCCTGCAACCACAACTAGGTGAGTACAACTAGGTGAGTACAACTAGGTGAGTACACACACACACACACACACACACACACACACACACACACACACATAGATAGTGACAGGATGTTCCAGAGAGGGAACACAGAAACAAGGGGACACAACTGGAAGCTGAAGACTCAGATGAGTCAAAGGGATGTTAGGAAGCATTTATTCAGCCACAGAGTAGTCAGGAAGTGGAATAGTCTAGAGAAAGATATAGTGGAGGCAGGAACCATACATAGTTTTAAGACAAGGTATGATAAAGCTCATGGAGCAGGGAGAGCAGAGACCCAGTAGCAGACAGCGAAGAGGCGGGGCCAGGAGCTGAGTCTCGACCCCTGCAACCACAATTAGGTGAGTACAATTAGGTGAGTACACACCTGACGACACTGGAGGACAGGAGAGATAGGGAGGACATGGTAACGACATATAAAATACTGAGAGGAATTGACAAGGTGGACAGAGACAGAATGTTCCAGAGATGGGACACAGCAACAAGGGGACACAGTTAGAAGTTGAAGACTCAGATTAATCACAGGGATGTTAGGAAGTATTTCTTCAGTCACAGAGTTGTCAGGAAGTGGAATAGTTTGGGAAGTGATGTAGTGGAGGCAGGATCCATTCATAGCTTCAAGAAGAGGTATGATAAGGCTCATGGCGAAGGGAGCGTGACCCAGTAGCGGCCAGTGAAGAGGCGGGGCCAGGAGCTATGACTCGACCCCTGCAACCACAACTAGGTGAGTACACACATACACGGTGGGACCTGACAACATCTTCCCGTGGGTCCTTAGAGAGGGAGCAGAGATGCTGTGTGTGCCATTAACCACAATTTTCAACACATCCCTTGAAACTGGGCAGCTACCTGAGGTATGAATGACGGCAAATGTAGTTCCCATTGTTAAGAAAGGAGACAGAAACGAGGCACTAAACTATAGACCAGTGTCACTGACGTGTATAGTATACAAAGTCATGGAGAAGATTATCAGGAGGAGAGTAGTGGAGCACCTAGAAAGACACAAGCTTATAAACGACAACCAGCACGGATTCAGGGAAGGCAAATCCTGTGTCACAAACTTCCTGGAGTTTTATGACAAGGTAACAGAAGTAAGACACGAGAGAGAGGGGTGGGTTGATTGCATTTTCTTGGACTGCAAGAAGGCCTTCGACACAGTTCCTCACAAGACATTAGTACAAATGCTAGAGGATCAGGCACGTATAACAAGAAGGGCACAGCAATGGATCATAGAATACCTGACAGGGAGGCAACAACGAGTCATGGTACGTGATGACGTATCACGGTGGGCGCCTGTGACGAGCAGGGTTCCACAGGGGTCAGTCCTAGGACCAGTGCTATTTTTGGTATATGTGAATGACATGATGGAAGGGATAGACTCAGAAGTGTCCCTGTTTGCAGATGATGTGAAGGTAATGAGGAGAATTAAATCAAATGAGGACCAGGCAGGACTACAAAGAGACCTGGACAGGCTGGACACCTGGTCCAGCAACTGGCTACTCGAATTTAACCCCGTCAAATGCAAAAGTCATGAAGATCGGGGAAGGGCAAAGAAGACCGCAGAGTATAGGCTAGGTGGCCAAAGACTGCAAACCTCACTCAAGGAGAAAGATCTTGGGGTGAGTATAACACCGAGCACGTCTCCAGAAGCACATATCAACCAGATAACTGGTGCAGCATATGGGCGCCTGGCAAACCTGAGAATAGCGTTCCGATACCTCAGTAAGGAATCGTTTAAGACTCTGCACACAGTGTACGTCAGGCCCATACTGGAGTACGCAGCACCAGTTTGGAACCCACACCTGGTCAAACATGTCAAGAAATTAGAGAAAGTGAAAAGGTTTGCAATAAGACTAGTTCCAGAGCTAAGGGGAATGTCCTACGAAGAAAGGTTAAGGGAAATCGGCCTGACGACACTGGAGGACAGGAGGGTTAGGGAAGACATGATAACGACATTCAAAATACTGCGAGGAATAGATAAGGTGGACAAAGACAGGATGTTCCAGAGATGGGACACAGCAACAAGGGGACACAGCAACAAGGGGACACAGCAACAAGGGGACACAGCAACAAGGGGACACAACAAGGGGACACAGCAACAAGGGGACACAGCAACAAGGGGACACAGCAACAAGGGACACAGCAACAAGGGACACAGCAACAAGGGACACAGCAACAAGGGACACAGCAACAAGGGACACAGCAACAAGGGGACACAGCAACAAGGGAACACTGCAACAAGGGGACACAGCAACAAGGGGACACAGCAACAAGGGGACACAGCAACAAGGGGACACAACAACAAGGGGACACATCAACAAGGGACACAGCAACAAGGGGACACAGCAACAAGGGGACACAGCAACAAGAGGACACATCAACAAGGGGTCACAATTAGATGTTGAAGACTCAGTTGAGTCACAGGGATGTTAGGAAGTATTTCTTCAGTCACAGAGTTGTCAGGAAGTGAAACAGTCTGGAGAGTGATGTAATGGAGGCAGGATCTATACATAGCTTTAAGAAGAGGTATGATAAAGCTCATAAAGCAGGGTGAGAGTGGACCTAGTAGCACTCAGTGAAGAGGCGGGGCCAGGAGCCAAGTCTCGACCCCTGCAACCAGAATTAGGTGAATACACACACACCTAAAACTAATTCACTAATAAGTCAACACTAACCAAATTCCTTTTCTCCCTTACTCTCTCTCGCTCTCTCTCTCTCTCTCTCTCTCTCTCTCTCTCTCTCTCTCTCTCTCTCTCTCTCTCTCTTCCCCTTGTTCTTCTGTGCGTTCCTCTCCCACGCTCCTCCTCCCCTCATTCTTCTCCTTGTCCCTCTCCCACACCCCTCCCCTCACCCTCTCCCCTCAACCTCTCTCCTCACCCCTTCCTCTCAACCCCTCCCTTCTCCCCCACCCCTCGCGCCTGACTGGTCACCTTCCCTCAATATTATCCTGATGCTCATTTGATTTTGATTTTCCGCCTCAACTGATTGTTTGGCGTGTTGACACCTCCCCCCCCTCCCACTCTACCTCCCTACCTCTCTCCCTACCTCCCTACCTACCTCCCTACCTCCCTCCCTACATCCCTAAATCCCTACCTCTTGCCTAAACAACCTCAACACACACATTAAACTGCCTCATTGGTAGTGGCTTTTAGCTTACAAAAGAGGGGACCAGGTTCGATCTCGGCGCGAGTGGAAACATTTCACGCATTTCCTTACACCTGGAGTATACGTGGAGGGTGTTCTGGGGGTCAACGCCCCCGAGGCCTTGTACATGACAGGCCTCGTGGTGGATCGGGACTAGATCAACCAGAAGTAATCATGAATTGAAGAGAAGAATTTGGCGAAACCACATTCACTCACGGAGTGTGCTTGCAGGACCAGCCTTACAGAACAACAGCTGTTGTAGCACTAACCAGAGTCACAGTCTAACACTACAGTTGTTGTAGCACTGACCAGAGTCACAGTGTAAAACTACAGTTGTTGTAACACTGACCAGAGTCACAGTGTAACACTACAGTTGTTGTAACACTGACCAGTCACAGTGTAACACTACAGTTGTTGTAACACTGACCAGTCACAGTGTAACACTACAATTGTTGTAACACTGACCAGAGTCACAGTGTAACACTACAGTTGTTGTAACACTGACCAGTCACAGTGTAACACTACAATAGTTGTAACACTGACCAGAGTCACAGTGTAACACCACTACAGTTCAGTTGCACCATTGACGCAAGAGTCACAGTGCAAAAACATGTCACTAGTCACAGTTGTTGCACTGACAAGAGTCAGTGCAACAAGCATCCCCCACCAATCTTCATACACTCAACACTCAGCTTCTTCAATCCTCCTTCCCACCACACACAAGTCACATACTGTTGGTTCAAAACAAAGTTATTATACATAAATACATAAATTTACATGGGCAGTATTGATTTTACGTTACTTTACTTAATAATCAAAGTAGCAAGTAACAAATAAGTATATTAGGCATAAAAATTTATATTAATTTAAATGTTGTAATGATAATTAAGGACGTGACAGAGCGTCAGCAATTACATTACATCGACCACTGATATGTTTAATACTTATGGAGTAAGGTTGGATCCTGAGAGCCCACCTCATTATCCTAGCATTTTTACTCTTCATGGTGTTAATATAGGTGAGAGGATTGTGGTCTGAAAATACATTTATCAGGTATGGTAGGATTGTGGATAGTAGAGTCAGAGTGCACATGCTGTGGATTCCATCTCACATTGGTCTTCAGATGCATGATAGAACTGATAAATTGGCTAAGTTTTATGCTTTCAAAGAGGGGGATAGATTACAATCTTGGCTTGTCAGTTAGCAGTTTGAGAACAATAATACGAAAAGAACTAGAACTGAATTTTATTGACTTAAGACTCAGGGAGATTGACACCAGTCAGTCCATCTATCATCATTCTATCATGCAGGAGGAGCCACATGTCTATGGTGCATGCAACAAAATAAGCAGACTCTTGGATGTCACTACCGCCCGCCTCCGGCTGGGTTACAAGTATCTTTGGCAGGTTAAATCACCACCACCAGATGTAGACCAAACAAAATGTAAACTTTGCCAGTTGGATTATTGTCACACCCTGCGTCATTATGTACTGGAGTGCGACAAAATTAATGAATTCAGAGACAACTCACTCAGAAATGTTCAAGATATGTCAAAGTATTTTATCCACAGTGGTATATTACAGACCATTCTGGAAAAATACCCTGACTTTGCTCCCTGTAAATAAAGCATTGACACGTGTGTGTGTGTGTGTGTGTGTATGTACATGTGTGTATGTGTATGTATGTATATACATGTATGCGTGTGTATGTGTATATGTATATGTGTGTGTGTGTGTGTGTGTGTGTGCGCGCGTGTTGATTGCCTTTTTGTCCTGTGCACATGTCGATTGAAGGCTGGGCCTGTTGTGTGTGCGTGTGTGTGTGTATGTATATATGTGTGTGTATGTGTATGTGTGTGTGTGTATGTGTATATTTAAGTGTGTATGTGTGACCCAACAATAAAATTTGCACCAAGAACTCATTACAGTTGTGACTGGGTGTAGACTAGTGAAGTGTTCATTGCTTTATAATTTGTTCATGATTGTAACCATGTATAAACGTAAGTAAGTAAATTTACTTACATGTTTCATTACCTTTGTAACTTGTGAGTTCATTACCTTTGTAGCTTGTTAGTTCATTACCTTTGTAACTTGCTCAGCTATCATAACTTTGGGGTCCAGTCCCTGGATCCATTATGTACCTCTGTAATCTTTTGACTACCGCCCACAGGATGGGTATGGGCTGCATAATAAAGATATCAAACTAAAAAACTCTTAAAAGGAGAAGTGCCCAAATATATGTCGAAATGCTCTAACGACACCACGAGAGCTAAAGCCTCTTTCTCAATAGTGGCATAGTTTTTCTGATGTTTGAGTTTAGAGGAATAATAGCATATAGGATGCAGTATGTCAGTGGATGTGGACTTTTGCATCAATACCGCACCCACTGCATAACCACTCGCATCTATATGCAGACAGAAGGGAAGGTTGAAGTTAGGATTTTGCAGAACTGGAGCAGAGGAAAGCAAGTGCTTCAACCTTGTAAATGAGTCTGAACAATCTTGAGTCCAGATGAACTGGACTTTACTACTAGTGAGCTCAGTGAGAGGAGCAGCGACTTGAGCAAAGTTAGGACAGAACCTGCGATAATAACCTGCCATACCCAGGAATCTTTGCACACCCTTCCTATCCTGTGGCACTGGAAATGCTGCAATAGCATGAACTTTAGCATCAATAGGAGCAACTTCACCTTGGCCTATACAAAACCCTAGATAGGTAATCTTGGCTTGACCAAAACTACACTTAGCCAAGTTAACAGTGAAATTATAATGTGTCAGTTTCTCAAACAAAGCTCTGAGACGTGTCAAGTGTT
>WNWK01028808.1:0-25006 GCA_009830355.1 Cherax destructor | reverse complement strand
ATGTCAATGACATGTACAGAATGCAGAGTCATGGAAAAGATTATCAGGAGGAGAGTGGTGGAGCACCTTGAAATGAATGAGCTTATCAACGACAGCCAGCACGATTTGAAGGACGGGAAATCCTGTGTCACAAACGTACTGGAGTTCAATGACAAGGTGACAGCAGTAAGAGAGAGAGGGGTGGGTAGATTGCATTTTCTTGAACTGTAAGAAGGCATTTGACACAGTCCCACACAAGAGATTAGTGCAAAAGCTGGAGGACCAGGCAGGGATAACAGGAAAGGCACTGCAATGGATCAGGGAATACCTGTCAGGAAGACATGGTACGTGGCGAGGTGTTAGACTGGGTGACAGTGACGAGCGGGGTTCCACAGGGGTCAGTCCTAGAACCGGTGCTGTTCCTGGTATATGTGAACGACATGACGAAAGGAATAGACTCAGAGGTGTACCTGTTTGCAGATGATGTGAAGTTGATGAGAAGAATTCAATCGGACGAGGACCAAGCAGAACTACAAAGGGATCTGGACAGCCTGCAGGCCTTGTCCAGAAACTGGCTCCTGGAGTTCAACCCCACTAAGGGCAAAGTCATGAAGATTGGGAAGGGCAAAGAAGACCGCAGACGAAGTACAGTCTAGGAGGGGCCAGAGACTGCAAACCTCACTCGAGGAAAAAGATCTTGGGGTGAGTATAACACCAGGCACATCTCCTGAGGCGCACATCAACCAAATAAATAACTGCTGCAGCATACGGGCGCCTAGCAAACCTAAGAACAGCATTCCGACATCTTAATAAAGAATCTTTCAGGACCCTGTACACTGTGTACGTTAGGCCCATACTGGAGTATGCAGCACCAGTTTGGAACCCACACCTAGCCAAGCATGTAAGGAAACTAGAGAAAGTACAGAGGTTTGCAACAAGACTAGTCCCGGAGCTAAGGGGTATGTCCTACGAGGAGAGGTTAAGGAAATTCGACCTGACTACACTGGAGGACAGGAGAGATAGTGAGGACATGATAGCGACATATAAAATACTGAGAGGAATCGACAAGGTGGACAGAGACAGAATGTTCCAGAGATGGGACACAGCAACAAGGGTCAAAGTTGGATGTTGAAGACTTCAGTCACAGAGTTGTCAGAAAGTGGAATAGTCTGGGAAGTGATGCAGTGGAGGCAGGATCCATACATAGCTTTAAGAAGAGGTATGATAAAGCTCATTGAGCAGGAAGAGTGACCGGGTAGCGACCAGTGACCAGGAGCTATGGATCGATCCCTGCAACCACTATTAGGTGAATACAATTAGGTGAGTACACACACACACACACACACTCACACACCAACACACTCACACTCTCATACACCCACACACTCACACACTCACACATCCACACACCCACACACTCACACATTCACACAAAAATCGATGAATGTCAGAGATTTGTGTCAAAAAATTAGCATTTTGTTAAGTCTGACACGGCAGAGTTGTCAACCCACATGTCAGTTTTTGTTGACAGGGCAGTCAGCGTTCATTTCTTAACTTTTCGTTTTTTTTCTTTTCCTATCTACTTTATTTTACGGAAAGTTAGGTTAATTTAGATTAGATTTCATAAATATATATATATATAAAAAATGGATATTTAACTCTGCATAAAGCAATTATAATATGGCAACGATATGTCTCGCAACGATGTAATGTAGAGATCGCAGTGACGGTTGGTCGGATAGACAGACGGATGGTCGGATAGACAGACGGATGGTCGGATAGACAGACGGATGGTCGGATAGACAGACGGTTGGTCGGATAGACAGACGGATGGTCGGATAGACAGACGGATGGTCGGATAGACAGACGGATGGTCGGATAGACAGACGGATGGTCGGATAGACAGACAGTTGGTCGGATAGACAGACGGATGGTCGGATAGACAGACGGATGGTCGGATAGACAGACTGATGGTCGGATAGACAGACGGATGGTCGGATAGACAGACTGATGGTCGGATAGACAGACTGATGGTCGGATAGACAGACGGATGGTCGGATAGACAGACGGATGGTCGGATAGACAGACGGATGGTCGGATAGACAGACGGATGGTCGGATAAAAAGACTGATAATCGGATAGACAGACTGATGGTCGGAAAGGTAGTGAGAAGTTTGGATAGGTGAAGGATTAGTCGGATAGGCAGATGAATGACTGGATAGGTGGAGGAATGGTTGGGTAAGCAGACGAAAGAGAGAGAGAGAGAGAGAGAGAGAGAGAGAGAGAGAGAGAGAGAGAGAGAGAGTTAGTTTAATATCTTTATTATGCACCCCATACCCATCCTGTGGGCGGTAGTCAAAAGATTACAGAGGTACATAATGGGTCCAGGGACTGTACCCAAAGTTATGATAGCTGAGCAAGTTACAAAGGTAATGAACCATCTACACTCCTATACATGGATACAATCATGAACAAATTAAAAGTAATGAGCCACTGGCACGTCCACACCCGGTCACAATTATAATGATTAATAAATACAAATATTAAGGGGGTCATACAACCACACGAGCGCACACACACACACGAGGGCGCACGCACACACACAGACACACACGCACACAAGCATACAAACATATATACACACACAAGCACGCACACACACACACACACACACGTGGTAACGCCTTATTTACAGGGAGCAAAGTCAGGGTATTTCTCCAGAATGGTCTGTATATACCATTGTTGATTAAATACTTTGCAATTTCTTGAGCATTTTTGAGTGAGTTGTCTCTGAATTCATTAATTTTATCGCACTCCAGTACATAATGACGCAGGGTGTGACAATAATCCAACTGGCAAAGTTTACATTTCGTTTGGTCTACATCTGGTGGTGGTGATTTAACCTGCCAAAGATAGTTGTAACCCAGCCGGAGGCGGGCGGTGGTGACATCCAAGAGTCTGCTTATTTTGTTGGATGAACCATAGACATGTGGCTACTCCTGCATGATAGAATGATGATAGATGGACTGACTGGTGTCAATCTCCCTGAGTCTTAAGTCAATAAAATTCAGTTGAAGTTCTCTTTGTATTATTGTTCTCAAACTGCTAACTGACAACCGAAGACTGAAATCTACTCCCTCTTTGAAAGCATACAGCTTAGCCAAATCATCACTTCTATCATGCATCTGAAGACCAATGTGAGATGGAATCCACAGCATGTGCACTCTGACTACACTGTCCACAATCCTACCATACCTGTGTCTGGCTTCTGACACAATCATGCTACAATTTATACTTAATGAGTTGAGAGAATTTATAGATGACAGAGAATCAGTTACAATTAAAGAGTCAACCTTAGATACATGGACGCATTTGAGTGCAAGGACAAACAGTTCTGTCTGAAGGGTAGAGGTCAGAGAGATAACACTGTAGCAGCAACAACACAGGAAGTTAACTTGTAATGTTGCATTGTTGTGCAGTAGTGCGAGTGTTGCACACGACGTTACCCAGGTGTTGCACACACACACACACACACAACACACTAACACACACACACACACACACATTACTGGGGAGCAGTGAAAGAACTAATATATATATGACAACGAACTCTGGAAAAAAAAATAGGAGAAGGAAGGAAGAGGAGGAGGTCGTTGGAATTTAGGAGATGGAAGAGACAACTGGTGAGACACTGAGAGACAGAAGAGAGAGAGATGTGTAAGATCATAGAAGAGACAGGTTGTAGTGAGGCTGAGGTGAGCGAGCTCACTAACTTTCAGATGACTGCGAAGTATGTTAAGGAGAAAATACGACCCAGGGAGACTGTCTCTCCTCAGAAATTATTCAGGATCGGATCTTGGGACGGAAGACACTGTTGACGGGGGACCTACAGGTGTCACAATGTGTAAGTAAAATCTACCACATATTTATTAGAAAACATTTCGGTCCTGGGACTTTGATCAACTCTAGTATACATCGATTAAAAGGACAGTATATATATATATATATATATATATATATATATATATATATATATATATATATATATATATATATATATATATATATATATATATATATATATATATATATATATATATATATATATATATATATATATATAATATATATATATATATATATATATATATATATATACTTACCCGCATGCGTTGCTGTGGCTCAGTCTGGTTTGCCGACTCTAGAATACGCAACATATAATTGTCCATGTGAGAAGTAATCCGTGGCTCAGATCTAAAGCAAAACTTCTAAAGAATATATATATATATATATATATATATATAATATATATATATATATATATATATATATATATATATATATATATATATATATATATATATATATATATATGCAAGACAACCACTATGAAAAAATAGAAGAATTCCAAGCGCTTTCGTGACTACTCACATTATCAAGGAACTATAAAAGGAAACATGACAAGAAGGCTTATAAAGGGCAGAATACACCTCACAGTCACATCACACTAACAAAGACTACACCTCACAGTAGCGTAACATCGCACGACTCTGTGAAGAGAAACATAAGAAAGGACCTGAAACTCTTCCCAAGAATTAAGATTAGTCCAATTTATCATTAAATTCTTCCCAAATTTTATTAATTATAAATGAATCCAATTTATATAAACCAAAATAAATATTCATATTATTTTCAAAACTGCTTTTAATGAAACATGATTCTATTATATTCCTCTCAACCATGGACTTGCTTGATACAACCTTCTCAGCATTTTGAAAATCAATTGGATGGTTAAAATCTCTCACATGAATAAATAGAGCATTAGAATCTTGTCCAGTTCTAATGCTATATTTATGTTGTTTTAATCTTAGTTCAAGACTTTTACCAGTTTGACCATAATAAACTTTATCGCAAATTTTACAGGGAATCTTATAGACACATCCGTCAGCATTTTGGGGAATTTTTTTTATCAAAAGTCTTTTTACTGTATCAAGATTTTTAAATACCACTTTGATATTAAAATTCTTAAGAAATGAAGGCATATCAACCAAGTTTTCATGGTAAGGGAGAACCAACATATTTTTGGTTGAATAAGGTTGGTTGTCCCTTTTTGGATTATAAAAAGTATTTCTAGCTATTTTAAAAGATTTATCAGTTATGTTTCTTGGATATTTTAAATCATTAGCTATTTCATAATTTTTAGAGATTTCTTCATCTATGAACTCTCGACTACAAATACGTAAAGCTCTCAAAAACATAGAAGAAAAAAACGAAACTTTAACTCTATCTTGATGTGAAGAGTAATGGTGTACATAGGAACAATTATTTGTAGGTTTTCTGTAAATTTTAAATTTAAAGTCAGTGTTACCCTTAATAATAAAAACATCTAGGAAGGGCAATGAGTTATTTACTTCAAATTCAACAGTAAAATTTTATAGAATGAGCTAAGCTATTTAATTTAACAAGGAAATGGTTTATGTCTACATTCTTAGGCATAAGGCACAAAATATCATCAACATATCTATACCACTTAGCTCTATTGGGAAGGATTGTGTTAAGCAATCTTGTTTCGAAAAATTCCATATATAAATTACTAAGAACAGGTGAAAGAGGATTTCCCATTGCCATACCAAACTTCTGAGTGTAAAACTCATCATTAAATACAAATTTTGCATCAACAATACAAAGTTTAATAAGTTTAATGATAGTAGGAACTGGCAATGGTAAATCGTAATTAACCAGTTCTTCAGATAAGAACTTTAGTAAATCATCAACTGGAACTTTTGTAAACAAGGAGGTAACATCAAAACTAACCATATTGAAATCATTTAAATCGCTACTGTGAGGTGTTGTCTTTGTTAGTGTGATGTGACTGTGAGGTGTATTCTGCCCCTTTATAAGCCTTCTTGTCATGTTTCCTTTTATAGTTCCTTGATAATGTGAGTAGTCACGAAAGCGCTTGGAAATCTTCTATTTTTTCATAGTGGTTGTCTTGCATATTTTGATATCACCTGTTTACTGTGATCTTTTGCATATATATATATATATATATATATATATATATATATATATATATATATATATATATATATATATATATATATATATATATAGGCGGAGAGTGAGGCGTGAGTGATACATGTCCTGAAAAAATGATCACATTGTGATGAGTACGGGTAGACAATGTGATAATTATTTACAACTTGTCGGTTCTCTGAACCATTCATCTACAGACAATGTGATCACGTGACTCCTGTGTCGTTAGGTAGGCGGTGCTGTACCTGTTTGAGTACCAGGCGGTGCTGTGCCTGGTTGAGTACCAGGCGGTGCTGTGCCTGGTTGAGTACCAGGCGGTGCTGTGCCTGGTTGAGAACCATGTATGCTAATGTTTTAGAAATTTTGTATTTTCCAGTATTTTGTTCTATGGTGTCGGTGATGGCGATTAGCGAGTCTTCCAGACATCGTCTGTGTCTAAGGTCTTGTTCGGAGGATGACACAGGCGTACGCCTGTGAGTGAGCCCATGGTTCAACCAGAGTTCGCCCATGGTTCACCCAGAGTGAGCCTATGATTCACCCAGAGTGCGCCCATGGTTCACCCAGAGAGAGCCCATGGTTCACTCAGAGAGAATCCATGGTTCACCCACAGTGAACCCATGGTTCACCCAGAGAGAGCCCATGGTTCACCCAGAGGTGCAGGCTGACAAAATCTAAAGTGCAGGAGCGTGGAAGAAATATAGGAAGCTGAGAATGCCTGAGAACAGGGAAGTGAGCTGGAGAGCCAGAAATGAATATGTATGGGTAAGAAGAGAGACTGAACAAACTGAGAATGATACAGCATCAACAACCAAATCTGAACCTAAGTTGTTGTACCATCAGAAAGAAAACAACTGTGAAGGACCAGGTAATAACATTAAAAAAAAGTAAAAAGGGGTAACTCAATAGGAATGAACAGGAAGCCTATAAGGAACTGGGCAAAATATTTAGTGAAGTATTCTCAGTGGAATCAGGTATGTTGCCAGAAAGTCAGAGGGAGAGTGGATCAACGCGTACAGGACACAGCTGACACAAGGGGAGGCGGGTGAGTGAGATAGATAACTCGGAGATAATGGGCTGAGACAGCATCTCTCCCTGGGTTCTTTGCTGGAGTACACGAGACCAGCTGAGCATCGGTGAAAACTCAACCACAACTACAAGGATTCCCTAGAAAAGCCGGACATCAAACTACATAGTATCAGCAGCAGCAACAGTACTGTGAGGTAGAGAAAGTAGTGGAGCATCATCAGTAGTATCAGCAGCAGTAACAGTACTGTGAGGTAGAGACAGCAGTGGAGCATCGTCAGTAGTATCAGCAACAGTACTGTGAGGTAGAGACAGTGTCTATCATGCACGTTAACTACGACTAACCTCAGTGTGGACTCTCTCTTGCTCTATACGTATTCTCTCTCTCTCTCTCTCTCTCTCTCTCTCTCTCTCTCTCTCTCTCTCTCTCTCTCTCTCTCCTCACTCACACATACACACTCACACATACACAGTGGAAAAGAGAATTGGTAGGAAAATCAGTAAACGAAATGATGGACTACGTGACAACAAAATGCAAGGAGGCAAACGAGAGGTTGGTTCCAAATGGCAACATAAATTATGGGAAGACCAGAACGAGTCGTAATTTCACCCAGAAGTGTAGGGAGCCAAAAAAACTTAGTGCGCTGTACAGAATGGAAAAAGAACAAGACGAAAGACTCAGGAAAATAAAGAGATTAGTCAAAGAGCCAGAAATGAGTATGTACACAAACCATACCACGGATGGGATTCGAACCAGCGGTCACAGTCTCAAAACTTCAGACCGTAGCGGGTTCGAACCCCAGCCGTGGTATGGTTTGTTTGCAATCGTGTCATTACGATTTCGTGAGTCATGTTGATGGCTTTGAGGGGACTTGAGCTAGAGTTCGTCACGGCCATGCTAGCGGGAGAACCGTCTGTAAAAACTTGCATTTGCATATGGTGTAGAAATATACCTAGTTGGATGAATCTTATTGAAGCTAGCTGGCCCAGTGGCTTACGCGACGGTCTGGAGTTTTGAGACTCTGTGACCGCGGGTTCGAACCCCACCCGTGGTATGGTTTGTTTGCAATCGTGTCATTACGATTTCGTGAGTCGAGTATGTACACATAAGGAGAGAGGTCCAGCGACAGTACGAAAACGACATAGCATCGAAAGTCAAATCTGACCCGAAGCTGTTGTATAGTTACATCAGGAGGAAAACAACAGTCAAGGACCAGGTAATCAGGTTGAGGAAGGAAGGAGGAGAGCTCACAAGAAACGACCAAGAAATATGTGAGGAGCTCAACATGAGATTTAAAATATTTACAGTGGAGACAAAGAACTCCGGGAAGTCTGAATGGGGGGGGGGTACATCAATAAGGGATATACCAACAAGTGCTGGATTAAATGCACACAACCGAGGTGAAGGTGAAGAAGATGCTAAGTGAACTTGATACCTGAAAGGCGGTGGGACCGGACATCTCTCCATGGGTCATTAGAGAGGGAGCAGAGACGCTGTGTGTGCCACTAACAACAATCTTCAACACATCCATTGAAACTGGGCAACTACCTGAGGTATGGAAGATGACAAATGTAGTCCTAATTTTTAAGAAAGAAGACAGACACGAGGCAATAAACTACAGACCTGTGTCACTGACGTGTATAGTATGCAAAGTCATGGAGAAGATTATCAGGAGGAGAGTGGTGGAGCACCTAGAAAGGAACAAGCTTATAAACGACAACCAGCACGGTTTCAGGGAAGGGAAATCCTGTGTCACAAACCTACTGGTGTTTTATGACAAGGTAACGGAAGTACGACACGAGAGAGAGGGGTGGGTAGATTGCATTTTCTTGGACTGCAAGAAGGCCTTCGACACAGTTCCGAGATTAGTGCAAAAGCTAGAGGATCAGACACGCATAACAGGAAAGGCAGTGCAATGGATCAGAGAATATGCAAAGTTATAAAGATCGGGAAAGGGCAAAGACGACCGTAGACAGAGTATGGGCTAGGTGGTCAAAGACTGCAAACCTCACTCAAGGAAAAGGATCTTGGGGTGAGTATAATACCTGAGGCACACATCAACCAGATAACTGCTGCAGCATATGGGCGACTGGCAAAATAAGAATAGCGTTCCGATACCAAAGTAAGGAATCATTCAAGATTCTGTTCACCGTGTACGTAAACCCATACTGGAGTATGCAGCACCAGTTTGAACCCCGCACCTGGTCAAGCACGTCAAGAAATTTGAGAAAGTGCAAAGGTTTGGAACAAGACTGGTCCCAGAGCTAAGGAAAATGTCCTTCGAAGAAAAATTAAGATAAATCGGTTGACGACACTGGAGGACAGGAGAGTTAGATTAGAAATGACAATGACATAAAATACTGCGAGGAATTGACAAGATGAACAAAGGCAAGATGTTCCAGAGATGGGACACATAAACAAGGTGTCACAATTTTAAAGTTGAAGACTGATGAGTCAAAGGAATGTTAGGAAGTCCCGTAGCTTGATCGCTATCGCACTCACTGAGGGTTAGGAATCGAATCCACGGTTCAGCTTTAAAACATTTGGACGTGTTTCCAGCTGTCCAAGTTCACCCATCAGTAAAATGGGTACCTGGGTGTTATTCGACTGGTGTGGATCGCATCCTGGGACAAAACTGACCTACTTTGCCTGAAATGCTCTGCATAACAAGCGGCTTTCTATATAGTAGTATGTAGTATAGTATAGTAGTAGTATTGATGACAGCTACGCCTGTACATGCACTTGTAGAAATAAAGATTTTATTATTCAGTCACAGAGTTGTCAGGAAGTGGAATAGTCTGGGAAGTGACGTAGTGGACGCAGGATCCATACATAGTTTTAGGACGAAGTTTAATAAAGCTCAGGAAGCAGGGATAGAGAGGACCTAGTAGCGATCAGTGAAGAGGCGGGACCAGGAGCTATGAATCGACCCCTGCAACCACAATTAGGTGAGTACACACACACACAGACATACACACTCACAGCACACAAACAAAAACACACACACACACATACAAACACATTAACTCATTAACACACTCACCGAGTCTCAAAAACTTTAAGAGAACTTTACAACTGATTATGAGTCATTACCAGAGAGAGAGAGAGAGAGAAGGGGGGGGGAGGTGGCGGGAGCAGGAGAGCCTTGGTAATGTCTACTTTCAGCAGTTGGGGAGATACAATCAGGGTATACCAGGGTAATGACAAGACAGACAGAGATAAACCATTCATCTTGAGTCTCTACTTTAGGAGCTAAACTCGCATTTGAATTAAACTCCCATATGAACTAAACTCCCATATGAACTAAACCCATATGTGAACTAAACTCACATGTGAACTAAACTCACATGTGAACTAAACTCCCATATGAACTAAACTCACATGTGAACTAAACTCACATGTGAACTAAACTCACATGTGAACTAAACTCACATGTGAACTAAACCCACATGTTAACTAAACTCACATGTGAACTAAACTCACATGTGAACTAAACTCCCATATGAACTAAACTCACATGTGAACTAAACTCACATGTGAACTAAACTCACATGTTAACTAAACTCACATGTGAACTAAACTCCCATATGAACTAAACTCACATGTGAACTAAACTCACATGTGAACTAAACTCACATGTGAACTAAACTCACATGTGAACTAAACCCACATGTTAACTAAACTCACATGTGAACTAAACTCACATGTAAACTAAACCCACATGTGAACTAAACTCACATGTGAACTAAACTCACATATGAACTAAACTCACATGTGAACTAAACTCACATGTGAACTAAACTCACATGTGAACTAAACTCACATGTGAACTAAACTCACATGTGAACTAAACTCACATGTGAACTAAACCCACACGTTAACTAAACTCACATGTGAACTAAACTCACATGTGAACTAAACCCACATGTGAACTAAACTCACATGTGAACTAAACTCACATATGAACTAAACTCACATGTGAACTAAACTCACATGTGAACTAAACTCACATGTGAACTAAACTCACATGTGAACTAAACCCACATGTGAACTAAACTCACATGTGAACTAAACTCACATGTGAACTAAACCCACTTGTGAACTAAACTCACATATGAACTAAACTCACATGTGAACTAAACTCACATGTGAACTAAACTCACATGTGAACTAAACTCACATGTGAACTAAACTCACATGTGAACTAAACTCACATGTGAACTAAACCCACATGTGAACTAAACTCACATGTGAACTAAACCCACATGTTAACTAAACTCACATGTGAACTAAACTCACATGTGAACTAAACTCACATGTGAACTAAACTCACATGTGAACTAAACCAACATGTGAACTAAACTCACATGTTAACTAAACTCACATGTTAACTAAACTCACATGTGAACTAAACTCACATGTGAACTAAACTCACATGTGAACTAAACTCACATGTGAACTAAACTCACATGTGAACTAAACTCACATGTGAACTAAACCCACATGTGAACTAAACTCACATGTGAACTAAACTCACATGTGAACTAAACCCACATGTGAACTAAACTCACATGTGAACTAAACCCACATGTGAACTAAACTCACATGTGAACTAAACTCACATGTGAACTAAACCCACATGTGAACTAAACTCACATGTGAACTAAACCCACATGTGAACTAAACCCACATGTGAACTAAACTCACATGTTAACTAAACCCACATGTGAACTAAACCCACATGTGAATTTAATTCACATGTGTCTTATTTAACTATTGTTGTTATTCTTCGGTGACGGAAATATTGACTCACTTATTTCAGGTGTGGAATATCCGTCCACTCACTCTAGTTCAAAAAGTCTAGTCTGAAACTAATGAACATTAATATAGTCAAGTCTGCAATTAATAACAGAAGGAAGGACAAGGGGCTCGAATAGCGTCCCGTAAATTGACAGTTCGACGCACTGCCGTCTAGGCTAAGCCATGCCATGGCATGGCTTAGACAGTGGCATGCCATGGTATGCCAGTGGCTCTCCTTGCATTACAGTTTTATAATTGTAACTACCAATAACTTGTAACATGCATCGAAATAAAAATATTATTATTATTATATTATTATTATTATTATTATTATTATTATTATTATTATTATTATAATACTAGACGGAAGAGCGTCGGACTGTCAATTTACGGACAGGGGTTCGATCCCTCGTCCACTCTTCTGTTTATTCATCGACAGTTGTTTATTACAACTTAATTTGAGTTCATGTAATGAAATGAATAGAACAGATAAAGAAAATCTCATATAAGCTTTGCATCGCCCCTGTCCAGAGCAATATACAAGTTTGATAAGATCTTCCTTCCGATGGAACAATGATTCTCCAGCGTCACATTGTACCTTTGATGGGCAGGAGTGACGTGCCACCAGGCTAAACCCTCTCCACCAGCAACGACTCCCACGAACACTGTGTGTCTGAAGGCAGGACCTCACGAACACTGTGTGTCTGAAGGCAGGACCTCACGAACACACTGTGTCTGAAGGCAGGACCTCACGAACACACTGTGTCTGAAGGCAGGACCTCACGAACACACTGTGTCTGAAGGCAGGACCTCACGAACACACTGTGTCTGAAGGCAGGACCTCACGAACACACTGTGTGTCTGAAGGCAGGACCTCACGAACACACTGTGTCTGAAGGCAGGACCTCACGAACACACTGTGTCTGAAGGCAGGACCTCACGAACACACTGTGTGTCTGAAGGCAGGACCTCACGAACACACTGTGTGTCTGAAGGCAGGACCTCTAGAGGTTATTACTGAAATTTAGATGTTGACTCAGTCTGTAGTTTCAGATTTTCATTGTTCAGGGACACCAAGTTAGGACGAGAAAGTAAATAAAACACAAAGTTAGACGGAGAACCGATATACTGATTTGCCATAAAAATAATTTTAAGTGGCTAGAAGACTTAGACACATGAACATCAACTGGGTATTTTTATTATGTAGACCATTTACCAAGCAGTGGCTTTATCAGTACCAGGACAACAACAGGAGTGAAGCAGTTGAAGTTGAGGTAATCAGTCCCCCAGCCTAGCTACACATGTTCAGTACTGTAGTCCCCCAGCCTAGCTACACATGTTCAGTACTGTAGTCCCCCAGCCTAGCTACACATGTTCAGTACTGTAGTCCCCCAGCCTAGCTACACATGTTCAGTACTGTAGTCCCCCAGCCTAGCTACACATGTTCAGTACTGTAGTCCCCCAGCCTAGCTACACATGTTCAGTACTGTAGTCCCCAGCCTAGCTACACATGTTCAGTACTGTAGTCCCCAGCCTAGCTACACATGTTCAGTACTGTAGTCCCCAGCCTAGCTACACATGTTCAGTACTGTAGTCCCCAGCCTAGCTACACATGTTCAGTACTGTAGTCCCCCAGCCTAGCTACACATGTTCAGTACTGTAGTCCCCCAGCCTAGCTACACATGTTCAGTACTGTAGTCCCCCAGCCTAGCTACACATGTTCAGTACTGTAGTCCCCCAGCCTAGCTACACATGTTCAGTACTGTAGTCCCCCAGCCTAGCTACACATGTTCAGTACTGTAGTCCCCAGCCTAGCTACACATGTTCAGTACTGTAGTCCCCCAGCCTAGCTACACATGTTCAGTACTGTAGTCCCCCAGCCTAGCTACACATGTTCAGTACTGTAGTCCCCCAGCCTAGTTACACAAGTTCAGTACTGTAGTCCCCCAGCCTAGCTACACATGTTCAGTAATGTAGTCCCCCAGCCTAGCTACACATGTTCAGTACTGTAGTCCCCAGCCTAGCTACACATGTTCAGTACTGTAGTCTCCCAGCCTAGCTACACATGTTCAGTACTGTAGTCCCCCAGCCTAGCTACACATGTTCAGTACTGTAGTCCCCCAGCCTAGCTACACATGTTCAGTCTTGCTGAATCTGAGGCACTGGCAGGAAGTGGGGTCATGTGCTGGAGTCAGATAATGTACAGCAGATGAAGTTATTGTCATTGGTAGAATGGATTCCCGAGTGGAAGTAGGTCATTCCCAAGAGTTGGGTCAAATGTAGTAAGTAGTGTGGTGTCCTCTGCACCAAGATTCCATGTTGTTGCTGGTCAATGTGCTTCATGAAGACTACAGTACTGGATACCTGCTACTAGGCTGAGGGACTCATTATCTCATCTTAAGAACGTAAGAAAGAAGGAACACTGCAGCAGGCCTACTGGCCCATGCGAGGCAGGTCCAAGTCACCTACTGGCTTATGCCACTGACCCAGCCTAGTAAAGTCCAGGTCACACCCACTTAAGGAAGAAGGACGGCATCAGACTTATTAGTACAAGCTAGTCAGGTCCAACTCACACCCACCTACACCCAGTCATGTATTTATCTAACCTATTTTTAAAACTACACAACGTCTTAGCTTCTATGACGGTACTCGGGAGTTTGTTCCACTCATCCACAACTCTATTACCAAACCAGTGCTTTCCTATATCCTTCCTGAATCTGAACTTTTCCAACTTGAAACCATTGCTGCGAGTTCTGTCTTGGCTACATATTTTTAGCAAGCTATTTACATCCCCTTTATTTATTCCTGTTTTCCATTTATACACCTCAATCATATCTCCCCATAATTCTACGCCTTTCTAGAGAGTGCAGATTCAGGGCCCTCAGTCTATCCTTATAGGGAAGATTTCTGATACATGGGATCAACTTTGTCATCCTCCTTTGTACGTTTTCCAGTTCATTTATATCCATTCTGTAATACGGTGACCAGAACTGTGCAGCATAATCTAAATGAGGCCTAACCAAAGATATATAGAGTTGAACAACCTGAGGACTTCAATTATTTATGCTTCTTGATATGAAGCCAAGGATTCTGTTAGTTTTATTGCTAACCAGAACTCCTAAATCCTTTTCGCAATCATTTATATCAAGATCTACATTATTTAGTTTATATGTGCCATGGTTATTTTCCTGTCCAACGTTTAGAACTTTGCATTTGTCTACATTAAACTGCATCTGGCACTTCTCCGACCACTGCATCAGTCTATTCAAATGTTCCTGGAGTGCTCTAATGTCCTCATTTGAATGAATTGGACGGCCTATTTTGGTGTCATCGGCAAACTTGCTTATGTTGCTATTTATTCTATCATCTATGTCGTTTATGTAAATTGTGAACAATGGGCCCAACACTGACCTTTGTGGAACACCGCTTGTGACGTGCCCCCATTCCGATTTCTCCCTATTTATGCAAACTCTCTGCCGCCTATTCGTCAACCATGCCTCTACCCAGGAAAAAAATTCTACTATTCGTGTGCCTTAATTTTCCTCAATAGCCTCTGATGTGGAACTCTATCAAAAGTCTTACTGAAGTCCATATACACAACATCATATTCATTACCATGATCTACCTCTTCAAATTCCTTAGTGAAAAAAGTTAGTAAATTCGTAAGACAGGAACGCCCCTTAGTAAAACAGTGTTGAGATTCATTAATCAATTTATGCTTTTCAAGATGGCTACGAATTTCCTCGGCAATTATTGATTCCATAAATTTTCCAACTATGGAGGTAAGAACCTGTCTCCTGCTTTGTAAATAGGTATTACATTTGCCATTTTCTACTTGTCTGGCACTATGCCAGTTTGTAGTGATATATTGAAAAGATTAGCCAAAGGTTTGCTAAGTTAATCTTTACATTCCTTTAAAACCCTTGCAAACAGTTCATCAGGGCCTGGGGATTTGTTAGGTTTTAATTTCTCTATTTGTCTAAGGACCAAGTCACTAGTTACCCTAATAGTGCATAGTTTATTATCGTCTTGTTCTACATAATTTATTATTTCTAGAATTTCGCTGGTATCTTCAGCCTCTTGAATCTTGTGTTTTCGACGCTGTATAATGATGAGAGAAACTTCTTGGCGTCACGTTTACATAATATACTTAGTTGTTGCACATGTTTAATTTTCCAACTTTTCGGTATTATATACCACTACAATAACTAGTGTGAGGGTATACCACTACAATAACTAGTGTGAGGGTATACCACTACAATAACTAGTGTGAGGGTATACCACACAATAACTAGTGTGAGGGTATACCACACAATAACTAGTGTGAAGGTATACCACCACAATAACTAGTGTGAGGGTATACCACACAATAACTAGTGTGAGGGTATACCACACAATAACTAGTGTGAGGGTATACCACACAATAACTAGTGTGAGGGTATACCACACAATAACTAGTGTGAGGGTATACCACACAATAACTAGTGTGAGGGTATACCACACAATAACTAGTGTGAGGGTATACCACACAATAACTAGTGTGAGGGTATACCACACAATAACTAGTGTGAGGGTATACCACTACAATAACTAGTGTGACGGTATACCACACAATAACTAGTGTGAGGGTATACCACTACAATAACTAGTGTGAGGGTATACCACACAATAACTAGTGTGAGGGTATACCACTACAATAACTAGTGTGAGGGTATACCACACAATAACTAGTGTGAGGGTATACCACCACAATAACTAGTGTGAGGGTATACCACACAATAACTAGTGTGAGGGTATACCACACAATAACTAGTGTGAGGGTATAACACTACAATAACTAGTGTGAGGGTATACCACCACAATAACTAGTGTGAGGGTATACCACCACAATAACTAGTGGGTATAACACAATGTGATAACACAAATCAGTGTGAGGGTATACCACACAATAACTAGTGTGAGGGTATAACACTACAATAACTAGTGTGAGGGTATACCACCACAATAACTAGTGTGAGGGTATACCACCACAATAACTAGTGTGAGGGTATACCACTACAATAACTAGTGTGAGGGTATACCACTACATAACTAGTGTGAGGTATACCACACAATAACTAGTGTGAGGGTATACTGTAGGATACCACTACTTGTGGCATACAATTGTAGGATATTAAAATGAGGGTAAAACTTTACATTACTAGTTGAGGGTATCACCAATTGTGTACTAATGAATCCTAAATAATAGTTTTCACAATAATGTGGTATCCACCATAACTGTGTGAGGGTATACAAAAAACTTGGAGTATATACAACTACTATTAATACCACACAATAACTAGTGTAGGTATACCACACAATAACTAGTGTGAGGGTATACCACCACAATAACTAGTGTGAGGTGATACCACACAATAACTAGTGTGAGGTATACCACACAATAACTAGTGTGAGGGATACCACACAATAACAGTGTGAGGTATACCACACAATAACTAGTGAGGTATACCAAATAACTAGTGTGAGGGTATACCACACAATAACTAGTGAGGATACACACAAACTAGTGTAGGTATACATACAATAACTAGTGTGAGGTATACCACACAATAACTAGTGAGGGTATACCACACAAACTAGTGTGAGGATACCACACAATAACTAGTGGAGGTATACCACACAATAACTAGTGTGAGGTATACCACACAACTAGTGTGAGGTATACCACACAATAACTAGTGTGAGGGTATACCACACAATAACTAGTGTGAGATACCACACAATAACTATGTGAGGATACCACCAATAACTAGTGGAGGGTATACCACCACAATAACTAGTGTGAGGATACCACACAATAACTAGTGTAGGTATACCACACAATAACTAGTGTGAGGGTATACCACCACAATAACTAGTGTGAGATACCACACAATAACTAGTGAGGATACCACCATAACTAGTGAGGATACCACCACAATAACTATGTGAGGGATACACTACAATAACTAGTGTGAGGTATACCACACAATAACTAGTGTGAGGTATACCACACAATAACTAGTGTGAGGTATACACTACAATAACTAGTGTGAGGTATACCACACAATAACTAGTGTGGGGTATACCACACAATAACTATGTGAGGGATACCACACAATAACTAGTGTGAGGGTATACCACACATAATAGTGAGGGTATACCACACAATAACTAGTTGAGGGTATACCACACAATAACTAGTGTAGGTATACCACATACATTAATAGTCTGAGTGGTATACCACAATAACTAGTGAGGGTATACCCACAATAACAAGTGTAGTGATAGTAACCTAAATAACTATGTAGGTATACACCTAAACAACTAACATAGCTGCTGGGGATACCACCACAATAACTAGTGTGAGATACCACTACAATAACTAGTGTGAGGGTATACCACAATAACTAGTGTGAGGGTATACCACACAATAACTAGTGTGAGGGTATACCACACAATAACTAGTGTGAGGTATACCACTACAATAATGTGTGAGGGTATACCACACAATAACTAGTGTGAGGGATAACACATAACTATGGTGAGGTATACCACACAATAACTAGTGTGAGATCCACAGCAATACTAGTCTACCACAAATAACTAGTGTAGAGGTATACCACACAATAACTAGTGTGAGGGTATACCACACAATAACTAGTGTGAGGGTATACCACACAATAACTAGTGTGAGGGTATACCACTACAATAACTAGTGTGAGGGTATACCACCACAATAACTAGTGTGAGGGTATACCACCACAATAACTAGTGTGAGGGTATACCACTACAATAACTAGTGTGAGGGTATACCACCACAATAACTAGTGTGAGGGTATACCACCACAATAACTAGTGTGAGGGTATACCACTACAATAACTAGTGTGAGGGTATACCACACAATAACTAGTGTGAGGGTATACCACCACAATAACTAGTGTGAGGGTATACCACCACAATAACTAGTGTGAGGGTATACCACTACAATAACTAGTGTGAGGGTATACCACCACAATAACTAGTGTGAGGGTATACCACCACAATAACTAATGTGAGGGTATACCACCACAATAACTAGTGTAGGGTATACCACCACAATAACTAGTGTGAGGGTATACCACCACAATAACTAGTGTGAGGGTATACCACCACAATAACTAGTGTGAGGGTATACCACCACAATAACTAGTGTGAGGGTATACCACCACAATAACTAGTGTGAGGGTATACCACCACAATAACTAGTGTGAGGGTATACCACCACAATAACTAGTGTGAGGTATACCACCACAATAACTAGTGAGGGTATACCACACAATAACTAGTGTAGGGTATACCACCACAATAACTAGTGTGAGGGTATACCACCACAATAACTAGTGGAGGGTATACCACCACAATAACTAGTGTGAGGGTATACCACCACAATAACTAGTGAGGGTATACCACCACAATAACTAGTGTAGGGTATACCACCACAATAACTAGTGTAGGGTATACCACCACAATAACTAGTGGAGGGTATACCACCACAATAACTAGTGTGAGGGTATACCACCACAATAACTAGTGTGAGGGTATACCACCACAATAACTAGTGTGAGGGTATACCACCACAATAACTAGTGTCAGGGTATACCACCACAATAACTAGTGTCAGGGTATACCACCACAATAACTAGTGTCAGGGTATACCACCAAAAAGCTGAGTTCATCAGTAGTATGTTACTAGCCAATTTCCTGTTATAGTAACTCACAGAGAATGATTTTCACACGCGAGGTAATTAAATGAGTTGAGAGAGTTGAGTATGGCAATTAAGATATTGTTATGGGCTGGAGTGAGTGTCGGGGGTAACCTGAGATAATAATTATAATTACTGTGTTGAGATTTCCTTGCCCAGTGGGCGGGGGTCAGTTTTCACTTGCTATAGTTAACAATCCTCCGCAGGACAGACGAGGGTGTGTGGATCATGTGATCAATACCAATCTCTCCTGATTTTCCCTGACATACAGACTAACACAGGTGAGATCATAGTGGATGTAAGGTGAGAGATTGCTGTGTTCTCTCTCATGGACACAGAAGGTTGCCGTGTTCTCTCTCATGGACACAGAAGGTTGCCGTGTTCTCTCTCATGGACACAGAAGGTTGCCGTGTTCTCTCTCAAGGACACAGAAGGTTGCTGTGTTCTCTCTCATGGACACAGAAGGTTGCTGTGTTCTCTCTCATGGACACAGAAGGTTGCTGTGTTCTCTCTCATGGACACAGAAGGTTGCTGTGTTCTCTCTCATGGACACAGATCCTTGAAAGACTGAACTGCCCCATCCAATTTTTTTTTTCCAGGTAATTGGCGGCATCCCGAGGAATGTTCTTCACCCCATCACTAACTACGTGACTCCTGGCGTGATGCGGGTTTAGCCAATGTAAACAGTATGAAATGCAGAAAAATCTGCATATGTCGGCGATATTTAGTTGCTTCTGGTGTATTAAAATTATATATTTATATTAATATATCAATATAGCTTAATTATATTTATATTTCAATATTAGTGGGACTTGAGTCCTGGAGGTGGTGTGTAGAGTGCCTGCACTCTGAAGGCGAGGTGGGGGATGCTGTAGTTTGGAGGATCATTTGAACTGTGTTGTACGCTTTTGTGGCCCGACACCAATTGAATTAATGATGGTGAATGTGATTCCTTTCTCTGGGATCACCGGTGAGGGACTGCCGGTATTATTATATAGCTGGTGAGGTATTATTATATAGCTGGTGAGGTATTATTATATAGCTGGTGAAGTATTACACACAGAAGCCCTCCCCCTTTCCCCATGGTCCCGTGACCTCCTTCAGAAGGTCAATAACTGAGCAAAAAAAATTTCCACAATAAGGAACAAGGACAGTGACAAGTATTAACATTAGAATAAAGCGTCACCTGGCTTAGCTGCCCCCAGATCCCTCTTGGTATATATAAATAGTAATGCTTAATAAACACATCCAAGTCTAGCCACAAGTCACTATTAACTTTGGGATTAAGTAAATGGGCCCAGAGGCCCTCGTCCTGGATAAAAAAAGATGTAAGAAACGCTCGCTGCAGCCTGTAAATAAATACAAGTTAACCTCTTGGTGCCCAGCCGTGCACCGTAAACCACCAGTCTGAGCACCCTGGCTAACAACACTTGCAAAAGTTTACATAACTATGAGTATGGTGCTTACAGGAGAAGGTTGTATGGTAGCAGCTAACCTGCACTCATATATCATGATACAAGGAGAGTGTTGCATGGTAGCAGTTAACAGGCACTTATTCCTCATGATACAAGGAGAGTGTTGCATGGTAGCAATTAACCAGCACTCATTCCTCATGATACAAGGAGAGTGTTGCATGGTAGCAGTTAACCAGCACTAATACGTCATGATACAAGGAGAGTGTTGAATGGTAGCAGTTAACCAGCACTAATACGTCATGATACAAGGAGAGTGTTGAATGGTAGCAGTTAACCAGCACTAATACGTCATGATACAAAGAGAGTGTTGAATGGTAGCAGTTAACCAGCACTAATACGTCACGATACAAAGAGAGTGTTGAATGGTAGCAGTTAACCAGCACTAATACGTCATGATACAAAGAGAGTGTTGAATGGTATCAGTTAACCAGCACTAATACGTCACGATACAAAGAGAGTGTTGAATGGTAGCAGTTAACCTGCACTCATACGTCATGATACAAGGAGGGTGTTGCATGGTAGCAACTAACCTGCACAAATATGTCATGATACAAGGAAAGTGTTGCATGGTAGCAACTATCCTGCACTCTCAGATCGCATCATTTTCACTAACATTCACGTTCACAAGGTTTTAAAGAAGCCATAGATGATGAACCTCGCTCTGCAGCTTCCTGCACAAGAGTGATGTGTATGAACACTGAGCACTTCACTCATACCAACAACACAAGACTGCGTGTATGAACACTGAACACTTCACTCATACTGCCACATACTAAGCGCATGTCACTTATTCCAGTATCCCTGAACACTTTTAGAGAATGCCCAACAAATGATAATAACTATGTTGAGTTAGGTTTTGAGTACTCTTTTAGCTGTTGAATTTATCATGAGGTCGTCTTGAATAAACAGAAGAATGAACTGGGAGTGTATAGACTATATGGCTTTGAAAAGTATGAGAATAGATGTACTACGAGGAATGTTTCTGTGGTTGTGGAAAGACACGGGAGGGTCAGAGTTGGTGCCGCCATAACAGGCAAGCCACAGAAGCGTTGTCTGTAAAAATCTTCCCATTGTAAGCTTGATGGTTCACTGGCACAGTGTTGGGCCTCCTGCCCGCCAGGAGTCGAGTCCCCTTCTGTTCTACTGTTTACTTAATCATAGTAATATAATAATAATAATAATAATAATAATAATAATAATAATAATAATAATAATAATAATAATAATAATAATAATAATAATATGCTTATTTCTACAAGTACAAGGTATACAGTCCCAGCTGACATCAATGACATACTACTATATAGAAAGCCGCTTGTTATTTCGGGCAAATTAAGTTAGATGTGTCCCAGGATGCGACCCACACCAGTCGACTAACACCCAAGTACCAATTATATACTGATGGGTGAACATGGACAACAGGTGTCTTAAGAAAACACGTCCTAATGTTTTCCAGCCGTACCGGGGATTCAATCTCAGTGTGTGAGCTGAGTGCTCTAGCGACCCAGCTACGGGACACCTCATCCTGAGTTCACCAGGTAATCCTGGCTAATTTCTAAGCCTCGACAGTTTCTCAAAAGAAAATGTTACTCTTCTCAAGGCACTAGAGTGTATGGCAAGACCTTTATTAGTTACCCAAAATTCCTCAACTGACACAGTACAGAATGTTGCAACAGAGAAGAGAGTGTCTGTGTTATTTACTTGTTAGGCTTTTCTCTCTCTCTCTCTCTCTCTCTCTCTCTCTCTCTCTCTCTCTCTCTCTCTCTCTAACATCATTACAGAGTGAACAAACTGCCTGATTCCCTAGTTAGCAGACTCGCTAAAAGCAAGTTGCTTGTTGCACAGTTATTGCTACAATGAACTTTCACTGTATATGTATTGATGTTTAAATTTATTTAAATTTTGTTTTGCTCTGTCGTGATAGGTTCAGAATTTTTGTATTATTTGTGTGGGAGAGGCCATCCTGAGAGCTGGAAATTGTGTTGCCCACCACACACTGACGCAACACCTGGCCACCACACTGACGCAACACCTGGCCACCACACTGACGCAACACCTGGCCACCACACACTGACGCAACACCTGGCCACTACACACTGACGCAACACCTGGTCACCATTCACTGACGCAACATCTGGCCACCATACACTGACGCAACACCTGGCCACCACACTGACGCAACACCTGGCCACCATACACTGACGCAACACCTGACCACCACACACTGACGCAACACCTGGTCACCATTCACTGACGCAACACCTGGTCACCATTCACTGACGCAACACCTGGCCACCACACACTGACGCAACACCTGGTCACCATACACTGACGCAACATCTGGTCACCATACACTGACGCAACACCTGACCACCACACACTGACGCAACACCTGACCACCACACGCTGACGCAACACCTGACCACCACACACTGACGCAATACTTGGTCACCATACACTGACGCAACACCTGACTACCACACACTGAAGCAACACCTGGTCACCATACACTGACGCAACACCTGACTACCACACACTGAAGCAACACCTGGTCACTATACACTGACGCAACACCTGGTCACCATACACTGACGCAACACCTGACTACCACACACTGACGCAACACCTGGTCACCATACACTGACGCAACACCTGACTACCACACACTGACGCAACACCTGGTCACCATACACTGACGCAACACCTGACTACCACACACTGACGCAACACCTGGTCACCATACACTGACGCAACACCTGACTACCACACACTGACGCAACACCTGGTCACCATACACTGACGCAACACCTTACCACTCTCAGTCAGACCCGCCTGCTGGCCACCCTCAGTCAGACCGGTCTGCTGGCCACTCTCAGTCAGACCCGTCTGCTGGCCACTCTCAGTCAGACCCGTCTGCTGGCCACTACCCACTCTGTAAGCGCTTGTGGACCGTCAGTGTCACTTGCTACTGACCACACTGATACCACACCCGCCACCTTCAGTCTCACCATCAGTTTCACATGATGAGGGTAGGAAAATGCACCTCCTGTCTTACACACACACACACACACACACACACAAAAAACTAACACACACAAAACTAACACACACACAAAACTAACACACACACAAACACAAAACTAACGTGCACACACACACACACACAAACTAACACACACACACACATACACACACAAACTAACACACACACACAGGCCCACACACACTCTTCCCCTGCTCCTCCACCCACCTCTCCCCACTCCCTTCCCTGAACCCCTCTCTCACCCACCTCCTCCCCCTCTCCACCCACCTCCTCCCCTCTCTCACCCACCTCCTCCCCCTCTCTCACCCACCTCCTCCCCTCTCTCACCCACCTCCTCCCCTCTCTCACCCACCTCCTCCCCTCTCTCACATACCTCCTCCCTCTCTCACCCACCTCCTCCCCCTCTCCCATTCTCTCTCCACCTCTGCTTCTCCCACCTTCACTCTCTCCTCATAATCCCCCTCTTTCCCTCCCCACCTCTCTTCCATTTCCCACTGTCTTCAGTTTCTCCTCTCCCTCCCTCCACCCCCACACAAACACTCAGGCAATCACACCACAAAACAACCACACAGAAATACATAGTTTTCCACTCTGTGGCATCTTAAAAATAAAAATAAAAAATGGGGTCCCAGAGAGCAGGACGGAAAACTAGGGACTGGAGGATGAGTCTGCAAAGGAAGATTGGGCAGCAGAGCTCATGAAAAGGGAACATGAGTGGGGAAGGAAGCTAGAGGAGCTTAGCATGAAAATGGAGGAGAGGATAGCTGCAGAAAGTAAGATAATGGAGGAGAGGATAGCTGCAGAAAGTAAGATAATGGAGGAGAGGATAGCTGCAGAAAGCAGGAAGTGGGAAAAGCAAGTCAC